>JZKD02S2348312.1:16842-34564 GCA_000966675.3 Picea glauca | reverse complement strand
CTCTTCTCAGAGATAAGCTACCACCATTCTAGCGAGTCTTTCACTCTGTATTTTTACAGTCTCTGTACATTTCTCTGATTAATAGAAATCGTGTATTACTGTATATTTGTGTTTACGGTTGCTTCTCTGATACATTCCTGTTATACTATGGGAAGAAGAATGAATCCCCCTATGGGTATGTCTCCCCCTATCTTCTCTGCAATATGAACAATATGCTACCAATGCAATATGTTTCTACTGCAAATGCTACTGCTCAACCAGAACATAGATCAACTTCTCTTTCTATGAAGATCCTTGGACCTGTCCATGCATCTAAGATAGTCTTTCAACACTCAACCATATATCACCACCATAAATAAAACAATTATGTATGCCAACATGTCATCATGAAAACCCACAACAAACATGTCAGACCCTGCAACACATAGTTATACCATCAGACCATGTTGCAACTCATAAGCATAGCCCTTTTCCCAAGGATTTTTACCATAGATACGTGGCTTGTTGCACAGACAACTTTCATATGTACGCGACCTATTCACAGGTCATGTTGCGTATGTATGTGACTATTACCCTTGTAACCTATGTATTCTTCTGAAGATGACAAACTTGAGCTTCCCTTAAGGTTTCCATTATGTTTTGTCTGTTCAGTTTTCTTCACCCACTTCTAAAGGTGTCCCAGCTTTTAATAACTTGAGCTTTGAGCTTCCATATTTTCAAAAATTTATTCCTTCCTAACTTCATGCCTTCTTCTAGTCATGCTATATGAAGTAATCATCATGGAATTTCTTCTTGTGTTCTAGAAATCCTGGGATTTGTGGTCAAATCCACTACAACTGTAGCATATCATGGTGTGACAATGAGCAACAATATGTCCTACTTGATTACATCTCCAACACCTTAGGGTGTTATGAAATATTACACTATCTTTCCTTGAATAATATCTGCATTCCAAAGATTTGTGACCATATTTATTACATGAGTAACATTGACCTTGAAAAACATTTTCATACCTTTTCTTTGGTGTTCATCTTGAAGGTGTCTCTCTTCTTTGAGGTGTAAATATGGCTTCTTGATGTCTTTCGTGCTTTGTTCTTTTGAGAATTTCCTTGGCTTGTGTAGATGGTTGACTTGCAACATTATTTCCATCTTTTGGGAGTGATGGACTTACCTCATGCTTCTTTGAGGTGCTTGCTTCAACATGTGTAGATTATTTCTTGTATAGAAGACTTGATTTATGATTTGGTGATCTTTGAATATCCAAGATATCATTCAATATTGTTGAGGTATTCAAGAATTTGTTTGACTTCTCTACTTTCTTTCTAAGATCAACAACTTCAGCTTCCAACTTATGACATGACTCTTCCTTTTCATTTACTTGATTCTTTAGTAATTCCTCTACCCTTTTGGCTTCTTCAATTTGGGTCTTGAGATGGACATTATCTTTAATACATTTTCTAATCTCATCATCTACCTTCTTATGTTCTTCTATTTCATTCTTTAGTCTTTTGATATCTTACTCTTTTTCTTCTAATTGAGTCCTTTTACTTTCTTCTTGTTTCTTGAGAATTTCCTTTAACTTCAAGATATGCCTTTGATTCCTTTTAAGAAACCTTTTAGTGTTCTCATAAAGATAGATATATTCTATGTAACAATGGTCATAGTTGTATTCAAATATACCCCATTCAACTTTACTTTTAAGCTATGATAGTTCTTCTTCTACTTCTTGCATGGGATAACTATCATCTAATTCTACACATACTATCTCTAGATTTTCTTCTTCACTTGTAGAGAAATATTCAACATCATCACATTTTGAAATATTGCAATCAGGGGATTTTGAAGATTCTTTACCTTCATTGATATTGATGGATTTGTATTCAAGGTCTTCCTTTTTTCAACATCATCACATTTAGAATCATTGCAATTTAAGGATTTTGGAGATTCTTTACCTTCATTGTTCTTGATGGAGTTGTCTTTAGTTTCTTCCTTCTTGCTTTGGTATGCCTCCTCTAGCTTTAGCCATAGATCCTTGGTGGAAGTGCATTGTCCCATGCTCTCTTTGATGGAACTTGAGATTCCACTAAGAATGGTATTGAGAGCCAATGCATCATTCTTTTTTTCTTCCCTTTGAGCTGCAAACTATGACTTGTTATTCAAAGGAAATGATCCACCAATAACTGCTTTCCAAATACCCACTCCTATTTCCTTCAAATGCACTTTCATTTCTATTCTCCATGTAGAATAATTTTCCTCATCAAGGATTGGAAATTCATCATCCATTTGTGTGTTCATAAATATCCTCCAATATTGTTAAGGCTTATAGTGAAGGCCTACTCTGAAACCAATTTTTGGACACACTAGCCACACTAAGAGGGGGGGGTGAATCATTGTAGGGATCTTTTTCAAACTTCCCTTCACAAAACGTATTAGCTAGCAATCACCAATTACTCAACACTCATTATTGTAATTTATAATCATTTGTATGTGAACATATATCAACAACATATAACATCAACATATATCATCAATAAGTCATCACCACAAGGAACACAAAGAACACAAGATGTATGTACATGTTTCTTTTTATTACGGACTACAATCCTTGGGTTATTAGCAACAACTGAATAGAGTTACAACTCCACAAGAGAACCAACTCTACAATGCAAGACTCAACTTACACAACTCAACACCAACTGAGAAGAGGAATCAATCCTCAACATATACCAATCTGTCAAAAGGTACACGAACTATTAGTAGTACAACACGCATATGCAATACAACCTGCGTATGCCTTAGGGTTTTCTCTCTATGAAAGACTTAGATCCTTTGCATCGTTTAGTCACATCTAATTTTGTATTTCATTGTCCCATTTGAACCATAACCAATCACAACACATCTATGCTCTCCCACATCTTACTCATGCTCCTCAACCATACAATATAAATGCTACTTAGTCATGTATAAGAAACCAGTATACTATGGCAATCATATCAGTACTAAATTATAAGAGCTCTTCTCACTCTATCAATCAACCAACATAACCATATCACAACAGCCATACCAAGAGTTCCTTAAGCATTCACCATACAATAAGCAAGAATATCCATCAAGAAAACTATGTAACCATACCAGAGTTTCTATGGAAGATTTGAGCCCATGGAATGCAGATCTAGAACTTGCTTCAGATTTCAAGAACCTGGAATCAACTCACACTCAAGTCTCCATGATTTCATCCAAATGTACGTGCTCTGCCTTCCTTCAGCCCCTTGCTATGCTCTTCAAGCTATGCTCAAGAGATGATTTTCACAACAGACCTTTGCTTCTTATTTATACTCTCCAAGTAGCTTCCTTAGAAGAATCTTCTAGGCCACTTTGTCGACATAGCCACTTTGTCCACATAGTCACCTATGTCCAACTTTTCCTAATTTTCCACTTGCTCATGTATCCAATAGAAACTTTACCACTTAACCCATTTTCCTCATTTTAGGGTTAACCTTCTTATAACAACTTTCCATAATTATAAAGTTCTCCATTTACTTTATTATTTAAATAATCCTTCTTGACTTTGTCACTTCAATTTATTATTTAAATAATCCTCTTTGATTTTGTCAATTCACTTTAATATTTAAATAATCCTCTTTGACTTTGTCACTTTATTATTTAAATAATCCTCCTTGACTTTGTCGCTTCACTTTATTATTTAAATAATCCTCTTTGATTTTGTCGCTTCACTTTATTATTTAAATAATCCTCTTTGACTTTGTCACTTCACTTTATTATTTAAATAATCCTCTTTGATTTTTTCACTTCACTTTATTATTTAAATAATCCTCTTTGACTTTGTCACTTCACTTTATTATTTAAATAATCCTCCTTGACTTTGTCACTTCACTTTAAATCATCGTCTTTGACTTTGTCACTTTACTTTATTATTTAAATAATCCTTGTTGACTTTGTCACTTCACTTTATTATTTAAATAATCTCTTCTTTGCAAGCACTTTGACTTCTTTGACGTTTTGGGTCTTCAAGCCAACATATGAGGGTCCTTCAACTTTTTAAGGCCATAACTCTCAAACCATGAGGAGTTATGTGATGTTCGACATACCACCGGAAATGGATTGACAAGCACTATTGATCTAGCATAGTTTCACTAAAAAATTCACTGATATTCATCTCATTATTCCATAATTAAGCATGGGTTCTCTGACCATACTTCTAGGATAACTAAACTGCAAAGCGTCTTCCTATGAGGGATTTCACCATAAGGGGACCACTTTGGAGTTCACCACAAAGCGTCTTCCCCTGGGGGCTTTCATCATAAGGGGACCACTTTGGAGTTCATCCATTTGTACAACCATGACAAGACAATAATGATTCATCTTTACATCAATCCAAATATGCATCATATATCAATGACAAATCATTGATCCATCTTCATCTATGCATATGACTATGAATCATCTTGACATCAAGGTCAATACATGATCCATCAATCACTACATCAATATACTATGACAAGACATTGTTCCTTTGACATCAATCCTTTGGCATCAATGACAACATGATCCAACATCCATAGGAATGGACTAAACATTATAGTCCGGTGAGTGACCAAGAGACCCAAATGGGTTCGGGGCAAGTGATTGAGCATTCACTATAGGATGTGCAATAGTAATGATATGTATCTCTAGCACTACAACCACTATTGTTGCAGGAGTCGAAGGGGTGCCATTAACTATAGTAGGTGTGGGAGTCAAAGGGCTCCCAATATTCCGAAGACTCGGTTCAGTACTCATCCTTGTAGAATCAAAAGTCTGAACAGTGGAGGTGTGTGTACCACATATAATAAATCTACACCTTTTAGAAGGAAAAGACTCGAAATCTGGTGGTAACTGTAACAAGCGACATGAACGGCGGGGAGGCTGGTCCGAATCCATGATGAATTAAGACTCAAGATATGAAAAATAAATCTTAAGGCCAACTAGTAATCAAAGAGCACACCAAAAATAATCAAATGACCAATATGTACACAAACGGGGTAAACTGGATGAAAGGGGCCTCTCTCCATAAATAATGTATGTCTCACCCATGAGGGGCCTAAGATTCGCTGCTAAAGATCAGAGGTAACATAATCAGTTATAAGGGCCCTCATGGGCTTAACAACCAGTCGGTCAGATCCCCCCAGAGAGGTAATCCTCCATAAAGGCTGTGTGTTGTCCGACCCTTATCTAACCCAGGGTACCTACATAATAACCCCTGCAAGTAACATATGTGGCACATAATTCAATCAACTAAGCAACCGATGTATAACCGATGCACATGCGAGAATTCCTCATTCAGGCCCACCGTATGGGAAGGGTAGCAAAGCCTGAAACCTTGAAAGTACCGCTTCTCACGAAGGTAATGACACTGACAAGATCTCCAGATACAAATAGATTCCCAGAAATATCTCTGACGCTAAGAAGGTATCGGGGGGATATCCCTTCAGCCAACCTTGCGTGACCTCGTGATTAACTCTGGTGTAAGCGGAGCCTCCTGATATTACCGATTATACAATGTATTTCTCCACTCCCTTAGTCATACACATATGTTGATTTAATATCCTTGGAGAAGTTTGCTCACAAAATCCTATTCCAAGGCATTAAATCCTAAGCTAGTTTGTGCACCCTAGAAAATAAAATCGTGACTAATCAATTTTAAATTACAGTGTTAATTTTAATGGCCATGCCTACTCAAAAAGGTATGGTAGTGAAACTCATGATGTTATGATGGTAAGGTATTTTAAAGTAAATATGAATACAATGCAAAGCCTTAACTTCAATTTTCAATGAATGAAACACTTCTTAAAACAATGCAATTTTTAGTTTCAACTCTACAATTTTGAAGTAAAAATGCAGTATTTTTGTACATGCACTAAGCTAAATGATGAAGACTCAAAAGATCAAAATGCCAATCAATGAAAAATGCCTAATATTTTTGTATTTTCAATATAAGAAAACTGAAAATTCATGGATTGAACAACAACTTGATATATAAAAAATGTATTGTGTATAGAAAGAGACAACTCAAGTAGGATACCAAGGAGAAAAACACCCAGCCCAATGTACATGGACAATCAAAATGAAAAGGTGATGAGAAAGACTCCACCCAAAAATTCAACCAAAGACAGGTTTCTTGTCATCCCACAGACACTTAACAGTCACTACAAAGACCCAAGAAGACTCAACAATCATCAAAACCTACCCAACAACCACCAAACCCAGCCAACAAGAAAAATAGGTTGATGTATGTGATTTTTCAAGGAAACAACACATATGTACACAACTTGCAGAAGGATAGCACGCATATATATGCATTTGTCAAGCAAAAAACCGCGTTTATGTTTCAAAAAAAAAGATAGGAAAAGGAGAAGGATGAAAGACTCAGACCCAGAGTGAAAGGAGGTTTTCAAGCAATGATACGATAAGAAACACAATATGAACGAGAGAAATCTAAGGAGAAAAACACTCCAAACCCTAAGAAAGAAAATTTGATCCCTAGTATGGTCATCAATTTTGTTACGAGGAAAATCTCTCTATGGCTAGGGTAAATCACAACAGACAAAAATGACTGTAGAAATCAACTCTATTCTCAAGTATTCTATATAAAAAAATATTCTATAAAGACAAGATAAAAGGCCTACCTCGTCCAGACGTTCGATGAAGTCCACCGTTGAGTACTTGACCTAAAGCAATATACCTGCAACTAGTCCTCAACAACCAAGAAAAGAAATCATATGGTGATAATTTATTATGTTATCACATTCAATAGCATAATCCATTAACATAAATAAGAAATATTCCCATGGAATAATAATTCAAATATTTTCAAGATATCAATTGGACGAGAAAAGAGTATTTCTATTAATATATTATCAACAGGAGTGAAAAAGTTACAGACTTCCGTGTCGACATGGTTCAAAACCGAGAAACTAAGTTCCTTCAAGATGGGCCTCCACCACTTCAATCCTCCACCAAAGGAAATCTCATAGAAGAGAGACAATGAAGTTCTCAATCAATAAGGTAAGAGTTTGGGAGATGAACACTCTATTCAGTCTTAAAGGAAAAAGGGATCCATAATCAATATGAAGTGAATAATTTCTCCGAAGTAACTTTGCTCTCAAAGTTGAATTCTTTCTCCTCTTTTCCATAGCTCAGAATTGGCCCATTTATAGCCTCCAAATGGAACTGAAGGGCTGATTCAGAAGGTTTCCAGTATATGGAAGGCCAATGATCATAGATCTCGTGTCGTGACATGGAAACCTGACACCATTTTTAATTTTTGGGCACAAATCCTAATGTATGCGGGCTGTAATGGTGCAACCTGCATATACAAATGATGTATAGTAGGAAAGGTATGCACATGTGAAAAAATGTATTTTTTAGCTCCGGGATTTGCAAAAAGGGATGAAAATTCTGCATAGGTAAATGGAAAAAGGCCCTCTGAGCAAGATTTCATAGGGTGAGGCAAATCTTGTTATAACACTAAGATGGAACACTTAGGTGATTACTGGTCAGAAAAGAAGAAAACCAATATAGTCGACCTACTGAGGGAGTATCAAGATGTATTTTTCCGAGTCTATAAAGACTTAAAAGGGCTTGTACAATAAATGGGGGAAATGAAAATTGACCTCGTCCTTTGGGAAAAAAAAATTTAAAAAATGGAATTATAAAATAACACATAAATATAAGTCGATCATCCAGAAAGAAATAAACAAAATGTTAGCATCAATAATTATATACCCGATCGAAAAATCAGAATGGGAAAGTCGCATGGTGGTCCAACCAAAGAAGCATGACCCTAAAAAGCTAATAATCTGCGTCGACTTCAGAGGACTCAATAAACTGACACTGACAGATCCATTCCCCACTCCATTTGCATCTGAAATAATCAATGAATTTGTGGGACATGAATGATATTCCTTTACATATGGGTTCTCAGGATACAACCAAGTACCCATAGCCAAAGAATACCAAACAAAGACAACATTTGTATTCAAATTTGGCTCCTTTGCCTATAGGGTAATTCCATTTGGGCTAAAGAACGCCCTTGCAGTATTTTCAAGGATAGTGGTTAAAGAATTTCAAGAATAAATTTACAAGATGAATATGGCTAACTATTTCGATGACTGGACCATTTACAACTTATTTAAAAACCACATACAATGGCATAGGTTAATTCTTGAATGATGCATAAAAATTCAATTGTCCCTAAATATTAAGAAATGTATATTTTCCACCCCAATTGGCATCCTCTTAGGACATGTCATATGAAAGGATGGTGTGAAGGTAGATATGGAAAAAAATAAAATTATCCTTGACTTAAAATCACCTGTCAATGAAACATAGATAAAAATATTCCTTGGGCATACTGGGTATTATAGAAAGTTCATACACCATTATTCAAACATTACTATTCCAATGAATGAATTACTTTGGAAAGAATTCGAATTCATATGGATCCAATAATGTTAAGAGTCATTCAAATTCTTAAAGAAAATTTTCTTCAAATCCCCTATACTTAAATTTCCCGACCGGTCAAGAAGATTTTGTTGATGTTTGGACAACATTGGGAAGACATTCGCTAAAGATAATAATTAATAATATAATTATTATTAATTATTAAATATAGTATATAATATGTAAATGATAATAATAAATAGTTATTTCTTATTTAAGGGATGCATCCTTCCATGGATGGTCACCTTATGTTCCCTATATATGGAACACTCATTATTGTAATAATATATCAAATATTGATCATATTTCATATGAAGTAAAACCAACATGGTATCATAGTAGGACTGGGCCTCACTCCCTCATAAGAGGGCCCAGGTAAATAAATAAATAAAATTGTATCATGCGTATACACAATATGCATCAATTGATCCATCCCTTTAGTTGTTGAAGAATTAAATTGAGCAGCTTCAATGAATTTTTCAACGTGATGATGAAGAGTATGTTGTTTACTTACAAACCGAGTGAGATACCTAGAAGCATGTTAGTTCGTTGATGAATTAGAATAGATCATTGAAAAGATTGGAAATTCGTACTTCATACATTCTCAGAAGAATACATAACAATCAAGCGAATTGCTTGAAGCAGGTTAGCTCATCGATGGATGAGAACACTCAGCCAACTAGTTGAATTTCACTCAAGGACATCAGGGTCACATAGAGGCTTTGTGCAGGTTTTGATTGGACTATGCAGATTTCGACGAAAATTTTATAATTTCATCTCAATGCAAGGCAAACCGGAAAGAAATGCAAGTTCATAGTTTGAAGCTGAGTTTCATTGAGTGAACGCTCACTGTCATACTTTCCCTGAGGGTGGTGGGATTTATGCATCAAAACTTGCCTTGTCAATAGAAGACGTAAGAATGTTTGGTAGTAGTGGAGGGCGCCCTTGGAAAATAGTTTTATGTAATAATCATCCTAGAACATGTCCGAGAGATTCGTCTGCAAGAGCATTGAAATTATAGGTAGAAGTTGTTTTTGGTTTCCAGGAAAGTGCTTTGGAAATTTCTTCCTCCAGGCATGGTTCCTCGGAGATTGTTTCTTCCATGCGTCATGGTTGCACGAAAATTGTTTCTTCAACTACAGGGGGTCTCAAAAATTACTTCTGAGGTAGTTTCTTCCTCACATGGGATCTCAAAATTTACTTTAGAAATTGTTTCTTCCTTGTGTCATGAGTGCTCAAAAATTAGGTCTTATTCACATGGGTTCTCTGAAATTGCTTCTTCCTTGCATTATGCATGCCCAAAAAGTAGTTTCTCCCATCAACCATGTCTGCTTTCCCTTCCTTTATGGATTCCAATGAGTAATTTAAGAGTTTTAGAAATAGTTGGCTGCGAGAGACAATTGGAAACACTATGGAATAGTGATAGCTAGGAAGCTCTAGGAGTTGAATATTACTATGAACCTCTAAAGGTTACCAAATTTTATTGGGCAGTTGAAACACGAAAAATATTCAACTAACATACCCCATCAAATCATTGCCTGAAAAATTCTTTGATCTCCTCTCCTTGAAACATTTGAGAATGTGCACAAGCATGAAGTTGCTGCCAAACAATTTCGAGAGTCTCACAAACCTCTAACATTTTAACTTGACTGGTTTCCATGATTTGCATATGCTACCATATTCTTTTGGGAATCTTAAAAACCTCCAGTATCATCTTAACTTGTATGTGTGATCTCATTTGGAAACGCTGCCACAATCCTTCGAGAATTTAATCCAACTTAAACATCTATGTTTGAAGAGTTGCTACCAGTTGACCCTCTCAAGCGAAACACTCAAAAATATTAGAACACTCCAAATCTTAGACCTGTCAAAGTGTCAGAAAATGAAATATTGTAGAGTAATAAGTGGAGTACTAGATGAAGGAACCAAGACATTGGTTTCACGAGGAAACCTCGATATGTTTGGGGGGACATTTGTTCCATGAGGGAACCTCGATGTGTCCTAGAGATGTTTGAGGCAGGGATCAAGATGGAGTACACTGTTCCTCACAACCCTCAATAGAATGGGGTAGTAGAGAGGAAGATCAGATCTATTGTTGAGACAATCAAGGCGATGATCCATGATCAACATTTACCTATGTTTCTGTGGGCAGAGGCATCCATGACTGTAGTGTATGTTCAGAACATAAGTCCTTGAGGAACATGAATCTAGAGGAGGCCTTCACCGGAGTCAAGCTTGAGGTTGGACACTTCAGGATATATGGGTGTTTAGTATACATTCATGTACCCAAGGAGAAAAGGACCAATTTAGACCCTTCAAGTAGAAAGGGTACATTTGTGGGGTACAATGAGTATTCGAAGGAATATTGAATCTACATCCTTGGTCAAAGACAGATTGAGTGAGAGACAGGAAGAGATGGTACCTTTCGAGAGAGAAAGATACCTCAGAGATATTCATGCTATGCCATAGCTATGTGCCACATCATTGATTCTAAACCTTACTGTTATGAGGAAGCAACTAGTCATCGAGTATGGAGAGATGCCATGATGGAGGAGTATCAGTCCATCATGAAGAATGATGTGTGGTATATTGTTTCGAGACCTGAAAGGAAGTTTGTAGTGACTTCCAAATGAATCTATAAGATCAAACATATAACTGATGGGAGCATCGAGAGGCACAAGCTAAGATTTGTTGCTAGAGGATTCTCTCAGGCAGAGGGAATAGATTATGAGGATACATTTGTTATTGTTGCTTGATACACTTCTATTCAGATGATTATTTCCCTTGTAACATCCATGGGTTGGAGATTACATCAGATGGATGTAAAGACAACACTTCTCAATGGAGAGATTAAGGAATAAGTATACATCAAGAAGCCAGATGGTTTCATGATACATGAGAAGGAGTCTCATGTGTGCAGGTTGAAAATGGCCTTGTATGGAATCAAGAAACCACCTTGAGCTTGGTATGCAAGGATTGATGGAAACCTGATGATTTTTGGGCTTCAGCAAAAGTGTTGTCAATTCTAGCCTATACTACAAGACTGTTAATGGTGAATCCCTAATTTTGGTCCTCTATGTTGATGATTTATTCCTCATCAGTACATAGAGATTTATTATTGAATGCAAGTATGTGTTGGCCTCTGAGTTCAAGATGAAGGACCTTGGAATGATTCACTACTTCTTGGGACTAGCGGTGTGGCATAGAACTGATGAGATCTTCTCAAGTCAGGGGAAGTACATATTTGAGATATTGAAGAAGTTTGAGATACTGAACTTCAAGCCCGTGGCTATACCAATGATGACGAATCTAAAGAAAATAAGTATTTCTTCTTCCGATTTTGACGAAATTGATCTGAATCTGTATAGACAGATGGTTGGATAACTGATGTATCTGGTTAACACCAGACCAAATAATTGCTATGCAGTGAGTGCACTTATCCAGTTTATAAGTTAGCTGAGATAGACACACTAGATTGTTGCGAAGCATGTGTTGAGATACTTGCGAGGCACAGTTCGACATGGTATGAGATATACTTCCAGTATTGATATGATATGGTAGGAATATATTGACTCTGATTGGGTAGGGAGCACAGTGAAAAGAAAGAGTACCTTCAGGTGTTGCTTCTCTTTGGTATCTTCCATGGTTTCCTGGAGTAGCAGGAAATGAACTTATGTGGATTTGAGCATAATAGAAGAAGATTACATTGCATTAATTATGAAATTTCATGAAGTAGTGTGGCTTCACAAGCTCCGTGCCGATTTATTCAAACATGTGCTGGATTACACCATTATTCATTATGGTAACTAAAGTTGTGTGAAGATCTATGATAATCCAATGTTTCATGAAAAATCGAACCACCTTGAGATCAAGTACCATTTCATCCGAGACATGGTGCAGAGGAAGGAAGTATTGGTGCAGTACCTTCCTACAGATGAGCAGGTTGGTGATGTTCTTACCAAACCAGGATGAAGTTTAAGTACTTCCGTGACAGACCTGGCGTGGCAGAGAATGCCTCCCTCGCTGAGAGGGAGTGTTGATGTTTGTAGCTTCCTGAGACATTCTCCATATCGTACTCCTCTGTGACTGAGTTTATTTGATCTATGATGACACTTATCCGAGAAGGGATAAGTGTGGTTGGGCTTATAACCCAATGTCCCATGTGGAGAGAACATGAGGACATGTCAAGGGAGTTGACCCTTGACGTCATACACTATGGGAGTTGACCCTAGTGTTTCTAGAGGGTGTAGCCTCTAGAATTCCACATGGAGTTCCATGTGTGACAAACTTTCTCCAAATCGTACTCCTCTCTGAATTGATTTGAGTTGATTTGTGAGGACACTTATCTGAGAAGGGATAAGTGGAACACTTATTCAAGAAGGAATAAGTGCAGTTGGGCTTATGAACCAACATCCCATGTGGAGAGAACATGAGGACATGTCAAGGGAGTTGATCCTTAACGTCATACACTATGGGAGTTGACCCTAGTGTTTCTAGAGGGTGTAGTCTCTAGAAGTCCACATGGNCCATGTTCAGAGAACATGAGGACATGTCAAGGGAGTTGACCCTTGATGTCTCACACTATGGGGAGTTGACCCTAAATGTTCCTAGAGGGTGTAGCCTCTAGAAGTCCACATGGGATTGCCATGTGTGACAAATCTTTTGCTACTATGGTGGTTTTGTACCACTGGTGGAGACTGTGTGTCTCTGGACAGTAGTTGTGTACTACTATGGAAAGATACCTCCCTAGCTAAGAGGGAGTGTTGATGTTTCAACATCGGGAAGAACTTCTCCTACATTGGGCTATAGACCAAGGGAGATAGGATACATTTATCACAAAGGTGCATTTGTGATAAATGGTCCCATATGTAGTCCTTCCTTGATCATGACAAGGAATAATATGGAATCAAGGTGCTTGAAGTGCTTTCTATGTGTTAGTTAGCATCAAGTCGACATTCACTCATAGGTGTGTTCCTATGGTGAAATATCCAGGTGTGTTCTTTGTCCTAGTCATGTGACTTGACAAGGAATGATAAAGACACAAGATGCTATATAATGTTACATGCAGACCCAAAGTGAGCCTAATCTTAGAGAGAGTTAATTGGCTCAGAGGGAGAGCCATAGAAGGAGTTTCTCCTTGGTTCATGTGGGAGATAGATGTCTCCTAAGACTGACAGATAAGTGTCATGAGTCTAGGGTAAAGTTTGCATACTTCAAAGACAAGAGTGGCATGTTGCACAATGTCTCCCTCGTTGAGAGGGAGTGTTGATATTTGGACAACATCGGGAAGACATTCTCCAAAGATAATAATTAATAATATAATTATTATTAATTATTGAATATAGTATATAATAAGTAAATGATAATAATAAATAGTTATTGCTTATTCCAGGGACGCATCCTTTCATGGATGGCCACCTTATGTTCCCTATATGTAGAACACTCATTATTGTAATAATATCTCGAATATTGATCATATATCATATGAAGTAAAACCAATAGAAATAAATTATTCGACTATAGAAAGAGAATCATTTTTAATGATCTTTCCATTACATAAATTATGACATTATTTACTCGTGAACCCATTTGCATTTTTCATAGTTCACTAGGCCCTGAAATATCTAGTTAAAAAACTTGTTCATCAAGGGAAAATCTATCATTGGCTATTGCTATTTTAGGAATTTGAATTCAACGTAATTGTCTCACCAAGAAAAAATAATTTACAAACCAACCATCTATCTCGATTAGAGATGAGGCAGGACCCAACCTCCATAAAATATGGCCTTCCTTATGCACATTTTTCCCATATTGAAGTGGCCCCAAAATATATTAAAGAAATAGAAAAAATTTAAGATGAGGGGAAGGAACCTGAAGATCTCCCTGCAAATAAAAATAATTTCCTAGCTCTAAAGGAAGCACCATTCACTATCATGAATCGATATCTATATATATTGGGACTCGATAACATCTTGAGGAGATGTGCCTTAGAGCATGAACGTGAAATCATAATTGATGAAGCACATGCAGGACTAACTGGAGTTCATTTCCAAGCCGATATGACAACCTGAAAGATACTCCATGAAGGTCTTTGGTGGTCGACCCTGCATAAAGACTATCGGGAACAAGTGGGAAAATGTGACAACTACCAAAGAATGGGTTGAACTTTATGGAAAAACTAAATTCCCTTTTAGTTGGTAAACTCTATCCTACCATTTGAAATTTGGGCCATTGATTTTGTCGGACCTTTTCCCCAAAGAGAGAAAAAAAAAGGTGAAAAGTACATTATTACGACAATCGAGTATGTAGCCAAGTGGGAAGAAGCAGAACTAGTCGAGTCATGTACTAAATAAGTCGCAAAAAAATTCATCTATGAAAATATAATAACAATATTTGGATTTTAGCCCCCGGGGGCAGCTCAATTGGCAAGTGCCGTGATATGAAGTGTTATGTTCGATGAGGTTTCAAGTTCAAATCCTCCCAACTTACCTGTTCCTGCGGAAGGGGAATACGTATGGCACCTGGAGGTTATAGTGGTAGCGGTTGGAATCGACCCCGTGTCACGCGAGTACAAGACCAGCCCAGTTGCCGATTCCGCCAGTCATAAAAAAAAAACAATATTTGGATTTCCAGTAACATTAATCAGTGATCAAGGGACACACTTTATAAATGATACAATCCAAGTCCTTCTCAATAAATTTCACATCGACCATAGAAAAACAAGTGCATACCATTCTCAAGAAAATGGTGTTGTTGTATCGTTCAATAAAACATTACACAAAAGAATTACTAAAATCTGTGGAATCAACAAGAATGGATGGAATAATAAAGTTCCTATAGTTCTATGGAAATATAGGTATTCATATAAGAGATCGAATATCTAGACCCTTTTTAAACTAGTCTATGGACAAGAAGCTGTGATCCCACTCAACTTCTGGGAAAACAAAGATAGGGTGACATCTATTTCCAAATTCGACTAGAGAAGAAGTTTGAATGATAGACTCTACTAGTTAAACAAATTTGAAGAAGTAAGGTTGATAGCAATACATCATCAATAAATATAGAAAGCATAGCAAAAGGAACAGTCGATTCGATCAACGGAAAATGACCAATTCCAGAAGGAAAATCGAACAAGCGTACATAATGTCTTCATGAATCAACAAGTCCAACACCAAATAATTTAGTCTATATCTCTTTCTCTTTCCATTTCTCTCTTTTTATACCAATTCTAATAAAAAAACCCCATCTTGCTCTGGATGAGCAAATAATTGAGGTTGGGGGAGATGTTGCAAGGGCTAGTTGACTCTATCAAATAGACCCGATAGTTGACTAAGAATTAGTTGTTTGATTGTTGAAGTCGGGATTACAAGTCAGTTGAAGTATCTGTTAAACCAACTGACCTAGGAAGTTAAGTAGTTACAACTATTTGGCAACTAAACATGTATGTATAAATAGGTGATCATGTATAAAGGAGAGTGTCTCTTGTGTGCTATATTGACACATATATAATAAAGTGTTGCTTCATGGGCTTCCACTACTTGTGTATGTCTTTTATTATGGGTATATGTATGTAATCTCTATGATTTTCTTAATTATGTGATGGACTACTAGTAACATTCCCTACTTTTCCCTAGATTACAACACCACACCTCTAGTTTTTTTTTTTTTTCGTTTCATACATTTTTGGGCCAAGAGGACTATTCCATTGCATTCAAAGAACTCATTACAATTAGAAATTATTTTTTTCACCGGCAAAGGTTTAGTTTTCCCAAGGTACAACCATTTCAGTCAGATTTGAAGGTATAAAGCCTGAATATTCCCTTTTAAAAAAAAATTACAGAGATAATATTTAGGTTTTCTGTATTTATTTATGGGTTGCTACTCTTTCCATTCTATGTATGTTCTTTTCCCTATTCTCTTTGCGATCTCAAAAAATTAGAAATAGAGTGGAAATTGTTTTCTTTTCAGTGTATGCTCTTTGTCGTGTTCTTTGTGTGATCTCAGAAAACGAAAACAAAGGGAAAAGTTCCATTTTCAGGGTAAGCTAGCTGTGATCTAACCCTTTTTGTTATTAAGAAGAGAAATTTTATTTTTGTGTGAATGGGATTTTTTATTTGTGTGTGAATTCATGAAAATAAGTTTTTTTTTAGCAGGCACTTCAAGGTTATCTTCCACAACAACAAAAACAATAGCACCCACTATCTTCACTTTTAAGATTAATGTGTTTTGCACTAGCTCATTTGGTTGAAAGTTTCTTTATTTAGTAAGAGTTCTTGAGTTCAAGTCTCTTTTTTGTTACTTTTTTGAAAAAGTCCATGCATTCATTGTAAAGTTCATTTCACTTAATTTATAAAAGTGAATCACTATAAGTAGCTTTAATATTCTTCTTTTTTGTACATTTTGTTCGCAACTTTAATTTAGAAAGTAACTTCATTGTAAAAATTATTCACACTTATTCTATAAAAGTGGGTTACTTCATAAGTAACATATTTAAAAAAGAGCTTATAGGCATAGTTCGATAAGAAGGCACATCACCACATAGACCAACTTCTACTTGCCATGTGGCTCTTTAGTTACCATTTATGCCTTTTTTAAAAAGGGCCTAATTTTCACATCTGAAGTCCATTTTCAATGTCTTTTTTTAAACAACCTATTTTTTCGAGAGATTTCCATCCATACCATCACTTTTATCCTTTATGTTCATATTATTTGCATATTTTAATATGGCTTTGTAATGTCCCCAAGGCCGAGCCCTTTATAAATATGATGTACGAAACAAATTGTACATAAGTGTTATAGGTTGGTGAGCCGAGTTCCTATAAGTTGTAGGCTTATATGTTTGTTAGGCCAGGGAGCCTAAGTGTTGAAGGTCAGAAGCCTACTGTTGTACTTGTAAGTATGCAGAATATTTAATAAAATATAAACATCGCCAGGTGCAGACCAACCACGATGAATGAGTGAAGGGGGACTGAGCGTCCACAAAGTGGGCAAGGAACTAGGGGATGGAAGGTGGGAAAGGGGCTAAGTGTTGAGCCTAGGGGATAAGCCTAAGGGGGGCTTAAACCTGGAAATAACATTTTAATATTATTTCAAAAGATATGTGCATCATATGTTTTTATCTTAAGTCCTTTTGGAAGGACACGTGATTTCCCAAGTGGTGGGAGGAACGCGTGTTGGTGGAACGCATGCAGTCCCATGGGTGACAAGTGTCAACCCTGGC
>JZKD02S2348290.1:0-17396 GCA_000966675.3 Picea glauca | reverse complement strand
TATTGCATCAGATTTTTTCCTGCATGAGGAATACAATGACATCCACTCTCATTTTTCTCCATGGTAGGGAGCTCAAAAATGTTGTTGATCCATTAGGTTTTTATGCCCTCAGGAGAAATTGTCCAAGAGTCCCCGAAATGGTTTGGGATGCGAATTTCATGGAGGAAAGTTCAAAAATATTTTAGAATCAATGATTTATTCTAGACTTGTAGTTGATGGGAGTGTTGTAGAGTATAGGGACAAGATTGTTGGATTCTCTCATGGATTTGACCTTGTTGTTACTCTTGCTTTAGGTTTCTCTAAAAAATAGGGAGGTGACCTTATTGAGATTGTTGATTTAGTTCCCATATGTTTTGAGATGCATGGGAGAGATGCCCATAATCATAGCTTGAATACAACCCCACTTGGGTTTTTTCTTATACCACAAGATTGGTATTTCAGGATAGGCAGAATTTGTGCAGTTGTCTACATTTGTGATTTTGATAGATTTGATCCACTTGTATTGTCTTGTAGTAGATGTCATTATTTTTACATGACGTCCTGAATAGTTCATGAAGTGGTGGCCAAATACTTTGACTTGTTATGTTGTCAGGCTTGAGGTATGATAGATTTTGTCAAGTTATTGATGATCCAAGGTTATGTTCCTTCAGTTTCACAAGTGGTCAATGTTTCTAGGAGGTTTGAAACACTATGATATCATCTTGTGTTGTTGGTTACAATGAGACTTCCACAACTTATACAATCTATATTATAGCACAATTTAAGACTCTAGTGATCCAAGATGTGAAGTTTGATGAGAAAGTAAGGTCCTCTAGGTCACATATATCTCCCTCACTGATTATAATCAATACAAAATATCTTTATTCATGTGAAAATCCACTGAATTAATATAAATAAGTCTTGTGTAGGTAGTGTGGCATCCTTATTGAATGGTTGCATAAACTTTCACAAAATTTATGTGTGTATTGTAGAACTCTTGCCAGTGTTCTATATCACACCTTTTTGTGTTAAGAACCACTGCGAATATATGTTAAGTTGGGTGACAATGACCTGTGAAATTCAAGAAATGATATTAACAAATCAACAAATCCCTAGGTTCACTTGCAAGTGAGCACATCCTATCAAGTCAATACAAAAGATATTTATTCATACGAAAATCAACCGAATTAATAATAAGCCTAGTGTAGGTAGTGTGGCATCCTTATTGAATGGTTGCATAAACTTTCACATAATTTATGTGTGTATTGTAGAACTCTTGCTAGTGTTCTATATCACACCTTTTTGTGTTAAGAACCACTGCGAATCTATGTTAAGTTGGATGATAGTGACTTGAAAAATTCCCTCTTAAGATTTGGTTAAGTTGTTTGGTTAACTTTCCTAAAAGAATCTATAGAAATTAACCAATCCCCCCAAAAATGAAGTTTTGTGATATTATTTAGCTCACAACTCATAAATGTGTGCATTCTTACTTAGAAAATGTAGTGGGTATGTGTGGACTTNAGATTCAAATAGGTAACAATATTGATGAAATCTTATACGATCATGATGGTATAAAAATGAAAGAGCTTCTCTTGGTTTCAAGAATAATTTATCCTCTACTGAACAAGGCCAAACACATGAAGGTGGAAGCTCACATGGCCCCTCCCCTCCCCCTCACATCACTCTCAATTGATCCCCAAAATCCAATCTATAAAATATAAAATAATCGAAAGCAACGTCCTATTTATAAGATTCATTCATAGAAACTACAAAAACAAAAATTAATGAAGGTACATGAAATTATGTGTTTTTAAATGATATTTCTAGTCTACCACGTAATTTAGTATATTGACAACTATTTTCAGGTTTCAAATAATAATTAAACAACATGTAACCTAGGATATAAAAACATCGCATAAAACTTAAAAACATGTGATTAACCCATGACTTTAAAAGTAAATTATTTTAAGAGAATAACGCATACAAATTAAAATATTATATAGTCACATACCTAATCCAACCTCAACATCTGTGTAAGAATCCTTATTCTCTATCTTGATCTTCTTCATCTAACTTGACATCTGTATCATCATTTGGTTTTGAAACAATGTTGAAAGGATTGATGATAACGTCATCATCATCAATGTCATTTTTGAGCATATTTTCATCGACATCATCATCAAGATTTGCAATATTATCTCCTATGCCTAGATCATGTTCTTTTTCATCTGTCGACCCTCCATGATCTTCCGGCTTTGTCCGATATTCTGTCGAATCATATTCTTGATCTTCAAGATCATCTTCTTCCTGTAAATGAGTATACTTAATTGGCCTTCCTCTTGGATCATATCTAACAACAAATGATCAATCCCTTTCACCTGGAACATTTGAGTAAAAGAGCTGTTCACATTGGCTTGGAAAAACATAGCGATTGTATCCTCTTTTAAACATCATTGTTTTAATCATCGGAAATCCGTTGGGATGTTGAATAACAATTCTTTCCTCATCATGTTCATGCATTCGTAACCTATACCATTTGACATCGAACATAACTAGTTTGAAGGAATTAAAGTCACACTCAAGTATATCATTTAAANCCAGAGGAGACTTTGATCTACACGAACCTCTTCAAAGAATTTTGAGACATATTCACTTGGTCATATGAAGAGATGCCAGGGATCGACCCCCATATTGTCGAACATGAGATTAGGACTTACCTGGATGCTAAACCTGTTCGAAAACGTCTTAGAGCTATTAATCCTAGGAAGGCCCCTGCTATTAAGGCAGAAGTAGAGAATCTACTTAATGCCGACTTTATTTACCTGGTTCCCTTGACCAAATGGGTATCCAACCCCGTTCCCATGAATAAAAAGCAAGGAACCATTTGCGTGTGTATGGAATTTCATGACCTGAACAAGGCCTGTCCTAAAGATAACTTCCCCACGCCTTTCATTGATCAGATTCTCGATGAGTGTGCGAGAAGAGAAATATTTTCTTTTATGGACGGATTTTCAGGCTATAACCAAATCCAGATCAAACCCAAAGACCAACATAAGATGGCATTCATATGTCCTTGGGGCACGTTTGCATACTGAAAAATGCCTTTCGGACTGAAAAACGCCGGAGCGACCTTTCAACAATCCATGACTTTCGCTTTTCATGATCTCAAACAAATAGTTGAAGCTTACCTTGATTATCTTGTTGCTCACTCTCATAAGAGAATGGATCATTCTGCGCACCTTTGACTGGTTTTTGAAAGATGTCGCTACTATAGAATCTGTCTCAACTCTCATAAATGCATCTTTTGCGTTAGATCTGGCCATCTCTTAGGATAATTAGTCTCCGAGACAGGGATCATGGTATATCCACTTAAGGTTGAGGCAATTCTTCAGTTGTCTCCCCTGCGCACAATTAGACAGCTTCAAGGTTTACAGAGGAAAGCTAGCTTTTTGTGTTGGTTTATTGTGAATTATGCCAATATTATTAAGGGTTTCATGCGTCTATTGAAGAAAGACACCCCATTTATATGGGATGAGCAAGCCCATAAGTCTTTTGACACCTTAAAGAAAGCCTTAATATCAACCCCTCTGTTAAAATCTCCTGATTACAGTAGAGATTACTTGTTGTACATCGCCGCATATGAAGAGACCATCGGTATGGTTCTATTTCAGGAGGATGATGAGCTCCGTGAGCACGTCATCTACTATCTCAGTCGAAATTTAGTTGGTCTTGAATGAAATTACTCACACGTTGAAAATCTAGCTTTGGCTGCTGTCCACGCAGTCCAATATTTACGACACTATATATTGCTTTGCAAAAATACTGTGGTTGTCGATGTTAATCCATTTCAATACGTCCTCACTAGATGTATCATAGGAAGAAAACATAATAAATGGATTGTCATCCTACAGGAATTTGATCTCGACTTTGCTTCGACCATGTCCAAGAAATCACTAGTTTTTGCAGAGTTAATATCCAATTTCCCACAATTAGACGAAGATGTTATTCATGTCGATTCATTTGTGGATGAACACATTTTCCTTGTCTCGTAGTCTGACCCCTGGTATGGAGATATTGTTTTATATCTTCAAACCTTGAAGTTCGCTCAACATCTCTCGCTAGATGATTGACGGTGTGTTAGATACCAAGCCAAAAAGTATACAATTGTCGATGACACTTTGTATCGTCGATGAATAGATAGCATCTTATGTTGTTGCTTAACTCACGAAGAAGCCGAGTTATTCCTTAATGATTTCCACAAAGGGGCTTGTGGCGATCATCTATCCGGGCTTGCGACAACCCAAAAACTCTTGCTAGCCGGTTACTTCTGGCCCACCATATTTAAAGATTGTATTAAAGTGGTTAAGAAGTGTCACCCCTGCCAGGTGTTCATTCGAAAAATGCACTCACACCCAACCCCTCTCCACCCAGTCATTACCATCGATCCCTTCACTAAGTGGGGAGTAGATTTCGTTGATTGCAACCCAACTTCAGCTGGGGAGCATCAACACATTATCGTGGCTATCGACTACTTCACCAAGTGGGCCGAAGCCATGCCTACTATGAAATCCGATGGGAAGACTACAAATTTTTTCGTATTCAACCAAATTATTGCCCAGATAGGTATCCCGAGTGAGATTGTCACTAATCATGACAGTCATTTTCAAAATGAAATGATGATAGAACTAGCATCTAAGATGGGGTTTAAACATGATCACTCGTCTCCTTATTACCCCCAGGCAAATGGGCAAGTAGAGGTTGTCAATAAGTCTCTCAAGACCATTTTGCAAAAAACTGCCAGTCGGAGCAATTCCAACTGGCACATCATGTTATATCTTGCACTTTGGGCATACCAAACCTCGGTTAAGACTGCCACAGGGTTTTCTCCTTTTCAGTTAGTACAAGGTGTGGAGTCGATACTTCCCGTTGAATGTGAAATCCCTTCTCTCAAAATGGCAGTTGATCTCCTACATGAGACTTCGGATTTAGAGCAACGCCTAGTACAACTAGAGAGTCCTGATGAGCAGCGTCGAGACACCTTTATGGCTATCAAGGAAAATAAGAGTCAAGGTTCAGTACGATAAGTCTGTCTATCCCTGGTTGTATGCTGAGGGTGACTTGGTCCTCTTGTATGACCAAGCCAAAGAACGGGTAGGGGCAGGCAAGTTTAAACCCATGTGGCACGGTCCTTATATCGTGCAATGTGTTCTAGAAAAAGGAGCCTACGAGTTGGAAGATTATGAAGGGAATAAATTGGATGAGCCTAGGAACAAGCTCTACATAAAAACATATTATGCTTGAGCCCTGGGCTTGGTAGAAACCCTTTGTATCCTAATGTAAATTTAGTGTATATACACCTTTTCCCCTTTTTTGTCTTTGGCTTGCTTATCGAGTTTTCCCTTTTGTTGGCAGATGTCAACGGAATCTTTGGTCTACATAGGATTCACAGATGGAGCCAGTCGTCATACACAAAACATAGCTTCTACCGCTTTGGTGATTTATTCGTCTGAGGGTCTACTGGTGTCTTTAGGTGGCATATGCCTAGGGCCATCCATGAATAATGTGGCCAAATATAGTGTCGTTAGAGATATATTGTGCAATTCTATCTCACATGGTATTCTCTCTATAGAGGTGCGTTTGTATTCTCAGTTAGTCATACGTCAATTAAATGGTTGTTACCATGTGCATGATACGACGTTACTCCATCGATTTCTACGAGTACGTCTTTTAGAACGACAATTTGATTTTATTACATATTTTGACATTCCTAGAAGTTCTAATCATGTATCCGATGCCTACGCTAATTATGTTCTGGATTGGCATTTGTCACATTTATAAAGAAAATAAGACCATTAAATCAAAGTACACATTGTAAGATATAAGTACAACCGAATATCCTTCTTTTTATATTTCCAAAAAAATGGTGTTTTATATTACAAAATTGGGGCTAAACCCCTCAAAAAATACATATACAACTGATATACATGTCCTATGATATCTACGCCTGTGGCGTCGGATGAGTCTCGTGATAGAAAACCACGGTGTTGGTGAGACACCAGAAGAGTCGTACCCATGCTCTAGGTACATCGACAACCTGCCTCTGCATGGCTTCAGGTAGATCCTCCACCTGAACCATAGGAATCCTTTGTGTCAAACGCGACAGGTTTCCCTGCGCGTTCTGAAGGACTCTCTCCGCCTCTCCTCCCACTCCCTCATCTGCCCGGTGCCTCCACCTGTGTTGTAGGAATCCCTCTGGCCATTGTGGACCCATGTCTGCAACCACACAAGTATCGAGTTAATATTTAAAAACACCATCCAAATTAAAAAAAAAAAAAATACAAAAATACAAAAAATGAAATATGTAAAAAACATTGTTTACCTATGGCGCCATAGGCAGCTCCTGGTGGAAGTGGCATATTCAGATCACCTATGAAATCAATTCCTTCATAGGGATAGTCGTCCAGAGCTATGATTTTTCTTCCCCACTAGAAGAAAAAGTCATCATTGTAGGGTGTCACCACCCTGACTTCCCCCTGCCACCTCATGGCCTCGACCCATCGTGCCATAGATGGATCACATGGCCCTCTAGGAATGATCTCCACTCTAGGTCCCAGGCTTTGGATCCGCTCGAAAAATAAGCTACAAAGGATAGAGGCAAACTCGAAGTTTCTCTTTGCCCCCTGCTTGGACTCTGTCAGCTAACCTTTCATGTTGGTCAACAGTGAGGTACACCAATTGTACACGGTAGGTCTTGCACACTCCAGTGCATAAAACATAAGCGGTCTCGATGCTTGATGTATCAAGGCCGACCCTATAACCCTGGTAAGCACAAGCACAATAATCTTCAGGCTGAGGTTACCTATAGCCCAGATAGGGATTTGACTTCCCACCATGGGAGTCCCTACAACACAGTGGGCCTCGATGTATTCTTCGACCTTCATCCCACTTCCGCCCCCACGTGACTTAAGGTCCACAACCTCTCCTCGGCNCCAGAGGAGACTTTGATCTACACGAACCTCTTCAAAGAATTTTGAGACATATTCACTTGGTCATATGAAGAGATGCCAGGGATCGACCCCCATATTGTCGAACATGAGATTAGGACTTACCTGGATGCTAAACCTGTTCGAAAACGTCTTAGAGCTATTAATCCTAGGAAGGCCCCTGCTATTAAGGCAGAAGTAGAGAATCTACTTAATGCCGACTTTATTTACCTGGTTCCCTTGACCAAATGGGTATCCAACCCCGTTCCCATGAATAAAAAGCAAGGAACCATTTGCGTGTGTATGGAATTTCATGACCTGAACAAGGCCTGTCCTAAAGATAACTTCCCCACGCCTTTCATTGATCAGATTCTCGATGAGTGTGCGAGAAGAGAAATATTTTCTTTTATGGACGGATTTTCAGGCTATAACCAAATCCAGATCAAACCCAAAGACCAACATAAGATGGCATTCATATGTCCTTGGGGCACGTTTGCATACTGAAAAATGCCTTTCGGACTGAAAAACGCCGGAGCGACCTTTCAACAATCCATGACTTTCGCTTTTCATGATCTCAAACAAATAGTTGAAGCTTACCTTGATTATCTTGTTGCTCACTCTCATAAGAGAATGGATCATTCTGCGCACCTTTGACTGGTTTTTGAAAGATGTCGCTACTATAGAATCTGTCTCAACTCTCATAAATGCATCTTTTGCGTTAGATCTGGCCATCTCTTAGGATAATTAGTCTCCGAGACAGGGATCATGGTATATCCACTTAAGGTTGAGGCAATTCTTCAGTTGTCTCCCCTGCGCACAATTAGACAGCTTCAAGGTTTACAGAGGAAAGCTAGCTTTTTGTGTTGGTTTATTGTGAATTATGCCAATATTATTAAGGGTTTCATGCGTCTATTGAAGAAAGACACCCCATTTATATGGGATGAGCAAGCCCATAAGTCTTTTGACACCTTAAAGAAAGCCTTAATATCAACCCCTCTGTTAAAATCTCCTGATTACAGTAGAGATTACTTGTTGTACATCGCCGCATATGAAGAGACCATCGGTATGGTTCTATTTCAGGAGGATGATGAGCTCCGTGAGCACGTCATCTACTATCTCAGTCGAAATTTAGTTGGTCTTGAATGAAATTACTCACACGTTGAAAATCTAGCTTTGGCTGCTGTCCACGCAGTCCAATATTTACGACACTATATATTGCTTTGCAAAAATACTGTGGTTGTCGATGTTAATCCATTTCAATACGTCCTCACTAGATGTATCATAGGAAGAAAACATAATAAATGGATTGTCATCCTACAGGAATTTGATCTCGACTTTGCTTCGGCCATGTCCAAGAAATCACTAGTTTTTGCAGAGTTAATATCCAATTTCCCACGATTAGACGAAGATGTTATTCATGTCGATTCATTTGTGGATGAACACATTTTCCTTGTCTCGTAGTCTGACCCCTGGTATGGATATATTGTTTTATATCTTCAAACCTTGAAGTTCGCTCAACATCTCTCGCTAGATGATTGACGGTGTGTTAGATACCAAGCCAAAAAGTATACAATTGTCGATGACACTTTGTATCATCGATGAATAGATAGCATCTTATGTTGTTTCTTAACTCACGAAGAAGCCGAGTTATTCCTTAATGATTTCCACAAAGGGGCTTGTGGCGATCATCTATCCGGGCTTGCGACAACCCAAAAACTCTTGCTAGCCGATTACTTTTGGACCACCATATTTAAAGATTGTATTAAAGTGGTTAAGAAGTGTCACCCCTGCCAGGTGTTCATTCGAAAAATGAACTCACACCCAACCCCTCTCCACCCAGTCATTACCATCGGTCCCTTCACTAAGTGGGGAGTAGATTTCGTTGATTGCAACCCAACTTCAACTGGGGAGCATCAACACATTATCGTGGCTATCGACTACTTCACCAAGTGGGCCAAAGCCATGCCTACTATGAAATCCGATGGGAAGACTGCAACGTTTTTCGTATTCAACCAAATTATTGCCCAGTTAGGTATCCCGAGTGAGATTTTCACTAATCATGACAGTCATTTTCAAAATGAAATGATGATAGAACTAGCATCTAAGATGGGGTTTAAACATGATCACTCGTCTCCTTATTACCCCCAGGCAAATGGGCAAGTAGAGGTTGTCAATAAGTCTCTCAAGACCATTTTGCAAAAAACTGCCAGTCGGAGCAATTCCAACTGGCACATCATGTTATATCTTGCACTTTGGGCATACCAAACCTCGGTTAAGACTGCCACAGGGTTTTCTCCTTTTCAGTTAGTACAAGGTGTGGAGTCGATACTTCCCGTTGAATGTGAAATCCCTTCTCTCAAAATGGCAGTTGATCTCCTACATGAGACTTCGGATTTAGAGCAACGCCTAGTACAACTAGAGAGTCCTGATGAGCAGCGTCGAGACACCTTTATGGCTATCAAGGAAAATAAGAGTCAAGGTTCAGTACGATAAGTCTGTCTATCCCTGGTTGTATGCTGAGGGTGACTTGGTCCTCTTGTATGACCAAGCCAAAGAACGGGTAGGGGCAGGCAAGTTTAAACCCATGTGGCACGGTCCTTATATCGTGCAATGTGTTCTAGAAAAAGGAGCCTACGAGTTGGAAGATTATGAAGGGAATAAATTGGATGAGCCTAGGAACAAGCTCTACATAAAAACATATTATGCTTGAGCCCTGGGCTTGGTAGAAACCCTTTGTATCCTAATGTAAATTTAGTGTATATACACCTTTTCCCCTTTTTTGTCTTTGGCTTGCTTATCGAGTTTTCCCTTTTGTTGGCAGATGTCAACGGAATCTTTGGTCTACATAGGATTCACAGATGGAGCCAGTCGTCATACACAAAACATAGCTTCTACCGCTTTGGTGATTTATTCGTCTGAGGGTCTACTGGTGTCTTTAGGTGGCATATGCCTAGGGCCATCCATGAATAATGTGGCCAAATATAGTGTCGTTAGAGATATATTGTGCAATTCTATCTCACATGGTATTCTCTCTATAGAGGTGCGTTTGTATTCTCAGTTAGTCATACGTCAATTAAATGGTTGTTACCATGTGCATGATACGACGTTACTCCATCGATTTCTACGAGTACGTCTTTTAGAACGACAATTTGATTTTATTACATATTTTGACATTCCTAGAAGTTCTAATCATGTATCCGATGCCTACGCTAATTATGTTCTGGATTGGCATTTGTCACATTTATAAAGAAAATAAGACCATTAAATCAAAGTACACATTGTAAGATATAAGTACAACCGAATATCCTTCTTTTTATATTTCCAAAAAAATGGTGTTTTATATTACAAAATTGGGGCTAAACCCCTCAAAAAATACATATACAACTGATATACATGTCCTATGATATCTACGCCTGTGGCGTCGGATGAGTCTCGTGATAGAAAACCACGGTGTTGGTGAGACACCAGAAGAGTCGTACCCATGCTCTAGGTACATCGACAACCTGCCTCTGCATGGCTTCAGGTAGATCCTCCACCTGAACCATAGGAATCCTTTGTGTCAAACGCGACAGGTTTCCCTGCGCGTTCTGAAGGACTCTCTCCGCCTCTCCTCCCACTCCCTCATCTGCCCGGTGCCTCCACCTGTGTTGTAGGAATCCCTCTGGCCATTGTGGACCCATGTCTGCAACCACACAAGTATCGAGTTAATATTTAAAAACACCATCCAAATTAAAAAAAAAAAAAATACAAAAATACAAAAAATGAAATATGTAAAAAACATTGTTTACCTATGGCGCCATAGGCAGCTCCTGGTGGAAGTGGCATATTCAGATCACCTATGAAATCAATTCCTTCATAGGGATAGTCGTCCAGAGCTATGATTTTTCTTCCCCACTAGAAGAAAAAGTCATCATTGTAGGGTGTCACCACCCTGACTTCCCCCTGCCACCTCATGGCCTCGACCCATCGTGCCATAGATGGATCACATGGCCCTCTAGGAATGATCTCCACTCTAGGTCCCAGGCTTTGGATCCGCTCGAAAAATAAGCTACAAAGGATAGAGGCAAACTCGAAGTTTCTCTTTGCCCCCTGCTTGGACTCTGTCAGCTAACCTTTCATGTTGGTCAACAGTGAGGTACACCAATTGTACACGGTAGGTCTTGCACACTCCAGTGCATAAAACATAAGCGGTCTCGATGCTTGATGTATCAAGGCCGACCCTATAACCCTGGTAAGCACAAGCACAATAATCTTCAGGCTGAGGTTACCTATAGCCCAGATAGGGATTTGACTTCCCACCATGGGAGTCCCTACAACACAGTGGGCCTCGATGTATTCTTCGACCTTCATCCCACTTCCGCCCCCACGTGACTTAAGGTCCACAACCTCTCCTCGGCATGAAAGTCCTGTCAATAAGTAGATGTCCTCTACTTCGATCCTTAATGGTTTCCCATCAAGGATAAAGCTCTTGCTATCTGGATCCTAATAGCCCACCAACATTTCCAATAACCTCACTTGGGCCCTCATTCCTTTAAGATCCCAAAACTTCTATAGACCACATTTTTTCGATGCCTCTTGAGCCACCAGATCCCTTTCCACTGCTGCATCTACCTCCTCATGCTCTCTCTCCCTCCACTCCAACACCATCCTGCAAAAACCAAATCAATTTTTGAGTTAAAAACTTATTTTTTTCCCTTTTGCGCACATATACGCAGTTTATCCAAGAACAGTCGTAGGTAGGGCCTAATATATGCCCACTGTAGTTCACACAGAGGTGTATATCTGGTCATATATGCGACATATTAGCAGAAACTTGCGTATACCAAAAAACACAATTTGCGCCCTTAAAAACTAAAAAAATGGAGCCCAATTCAAAATTGAAAACCATGGAATTTGAAGAGGATGGGATGAAGAGTTACCTGGACCAGACAGCTTGCAATTTCATTGCCTATTGCTCCTGTGATCGTTGTTTGAATTCCAGAGGTATGTTAGTCCAAATTGCACTATTTTGGTTGAAAATGAAAATGACAGAGTAAATTGTGATGTCATTACTATTTATAAAAAATTTGTACACATTCGATATAGATTTATGCCATTATTTTGTCTAATGGACTAACTCAATAATGGTTTTAAGATGGTTTTTGTAGTTTCGCCTCAATTTTCTTATAGATTTCAACGTCATGGTTGGTCGTTCGTATCCTTAGGCAGGTATATTCATAACCTAGCATGTAGGATAGGTATTCACTACATCGTACAATTTTGCATTATNTACTTTTGCCCCTAACTAAAAAGTTGGTTGAGTTTTAGTTAACTTAACTAATGAATTAGTTCAACTACTTCAACCAATTCTAATTTTCTTAAAGGAAAAAGGAAAGGGAGGAACGGGAGAATAGAAGGAGAAGCATACTAAGGTCTTCTCTTTGAATTTGTGTTGAGATAATTCAGTTTTCATTCATTCCTTAATTTATTCAAGGCCTAATTCTTTTTTATGATAGCACGGTCTTATTGTAGACAACAAGATTCAACACTGAATTATATCATTCAGACACTTGTTTTTCAGAGGTGTTGATCTATCTTTGATAGTCTGTGTAGACTTGTCTATTTGTGAATTAGTTTTCATGACTGACAAAGGTTATTGTGCAGAGTCGAGTGGGAAACAATATGTGGCAAGCTGATTCAACTTTTCAAGTTCAGTTTTTTGATTTTCTGTCAGAAGTCCTTTTGTATGTTTCATCGGGGACATCTAAGTTTGACTTTCGTCCAAAATTCCTCAAGACATTTTGTAAAGAGAATGATTCTTTGATGAATTGGAATGAAATAAAGGATTTATTTATGTCTTATCTATTTTGATTATCGAATTGGTGTCTTTACTTCCGTCTCTATATTTATTTCAACATCTGTTATGTTAAAAAAACACATTAATACTGATTTTTTCAGCAAGATTTTATTTATTAAAAACCAGCCTAAGCACTTGTAATAGATACTTGTGAGTTAGGATATTAATTTTGATGGCTATAAATATAGGGTGATATTCCCTTCTTTTTGGTTTAGCCAAGAAGAATCTGAAAATGATTGAGTAAGATCATTTCATATCTTTTCCTCAACATTTATTTGGCGACCATACTGGGGAGATCTTCAATATCTCTCTGGTTAATTTTTATGCTTGATTAGCATCGATACATCTATTTTTATGATATTGATTCTTTGATTGTTTTATTTCTTAATGACTGTGCCTATTGTAAGGTATCCCAATATTGGGCCTGATCTTAAAGATCAGACCAACATTGCTTTGAATTTGTTCAACACGATTTTAGACATTTCCAATACTCGTGTTGAGCTTAGTCATTCATGGGTAGCAATTGAATGAGATATTAGTGCCCAAGAATGTTGGGAAGCTAGACGTAGACATGCTAGAAATTGGAAGTAACCCTCTTGTCCCTTCAGTTTTGGCCTTTCTTTCATGTCATTAAACTCTCGTGTTTCTAGAAGAAGAAGAGGATTATCACCTGAAATTAATCCTATTACGGAAATAGGAAGAATGAACATTTTGTTATCAACCCAACAAATTTCTCTAAGGAGAATTTTGTCTGATTCATCTAGTTCGTCTTTCTTTCCCTCACTTATCATCCACAACATGGCATCTAGTGGTGGCTCTGGTGGCACTGGAAGTGCTTCCTCCTCTCAGTATTCAACTTCGTCAGTGATTGGTAGCATATATAGCCACTATATCCTAAGCTACCAATCACTGATGAAGTTGAGTACTGAGAGGAACAAATCCTATTCTCCCAAAGGAAAATTTGATCCTCCCCACAATTCTTCTAGCCCGAGCTCATCCTCACCGGCTGCTATTGTTCAGGTTCCTAAAGTGATTGGCAGTCAAGGAATTACCTCCTCTCTCCCCTCTTCCAAATATAATATTTTGAATCAGTTGGACAACATCAAAGCAGATGAAACCCTTTTGGACATGGTTGTCGTCCCTGAACAATAGAGGCATCTGAAAAAATTCATGGAAGGAAAAACTTCTGTTGTATCCAACCTCTCTGAAGAGGTGAATGAAGAGGATTCATCTGTGAATAAACTAGGTGTACATAACTTTATATACCCTATAAAAAATCTCCGTTTTTATATTTCTGTAAATATTATGGATAAGATCGCCCATTGTTGTCTCATTGATGGCGGTTTGGGCCCAACTGTGATGTCGATGATTATTATGGAAGATCTAGGCTTGTCTTGTACAAATGAAAATGCCAAAAGCATTCTCTCCTATAATAGTCTACAACAAATGACCATAGGTGAGATTAAAGATGTGACATTAGTTTTGTGCGCACACCTTGAAATAAGGACAACCCTTAGCATTCAGGTAATTGATATGATAGTAAGAAATTAATCAATCATCTTGGGAAGAGATTGGAAAGATTTAACGAGTGGATACCTCTTACTCAACAAAACAAATTTATCCGTTGCTCGGAATGGTAAAAACATTATAGTCCTTAGAGAGGGAAGGATTTCACCTTACATAGAGAGTGTCCCACAACCTAATGTAAACTATAACGAAGAGGACCTAGGAGTGTATTCCATCTTTGTTGAGGAGGATAACATTCCCTTGGAACAAATTGATTTAGATGATGGTATGTGGCACATGCACTTTGATGTTTCATGCTCTAATGAAGGTAACCGATCTAGCATTATCTTGATTTATCCTGTAGGAAAAATCCATAGATTTTCTTATAGGTTGGAGTTTGCTTGCACAAACAATGTCACTGAATTCCAAGATTTGTTATTAGGCATTGAAAATGCCTATAATCTTGGTTGTGGTCACCTTTCAGTTTTTGGGGATTGCAAGCTTGTTGTGAACCTTGTATGTAAGATTTACTCTCCTAGAAACAGGTTGATGAAACGATACACCCAACCTATTTTGGCACTTATCTCGAACCTATTATCCTTCAACATCACTAATGTTAAGAGGGAATTGAACTCAATGGCTGATTGGTTAGTTGTTTTTGCAACCTCTCCTAATCGACAACTTCTGCCCCATAGACCTGATTNAATATGTGGCAAGCTGATTCAACTTTTCAAGTTCAGTTTTTTGATTTTCTGTCAGAAGTCCTTTTGTATGTTTCATCGGGGACATCTAAGTTTGACTTTCGTCCAAAATTCCTCAGGAGATTTTGTAAAGAGAATGATTCTTTGATGAATTGGAATGAAATAAAGGATTTCTTTATGTCTTATCTATTTTGATTATCGAATTGGTGTCTTTACTTCCGTCTCTATATTTATTTCAACATCTGTTATGTTAAAAAAAACACATTAATAATGATTTTTTCAGCAAGCTTTTATTTATTAAAAACCAGCCTAAGCACTTGTAATAGATACTTGTGAGTTAGGATATTAATTTTGATGGCTATAAATATAGGGTGATATTCCTGTCTTTTTGGTTTAGCCAAGAAGAATCTGAAAATGATTGAGTAAGATCATTTCATATCTTTTTCTCAACATTTATTTGGCGACCATACTGGGGAGATCTTCAATATCTCTCTGGTTAATTTTTATGCTTGATTAGCATCGATACATCTATTTTTATGATATTGATTCTTTGATTGTTTTATTTCTTAATGACTGTGCCTATTGTAAGGTATCCCAATATTGGGCCTGATCTTAAAGATCAGACCAACATTGCTTTGAATTTGTTCAACACGATTTTAGACATTTCCAATACTCGTGTTGAGCTTAGTCATTCATGGGTAGCAATTGAATGAGATATTAGTGCCCAAGAATGTTGGGAAGCTAGACGTAGACATGCTAGAAATTGGAAGTAACCCTCTTGTCCCTTCAGTTTTGGCCTTTCTTTCATGTCATTAAACTCTCGTGTTTCTAGAAGAAGAAGAGGATTATCACCTGAAATTAATCCTATTACGGAAATAGGAAGAATGAACATTTTGTTATCAACCCAACAAATTTCTCTAAGGAGAATTTTGTCTGATTCATCTAGTTCGTCTTTCTTTCCCTCACTTATCATCCACAACATGGCATCTAGTGGTGGCTCTGGTGGCACTGGAAGTGCTTCCTCCTCTCAGTATTCAACTTCGTCAGTGATTGGTAGCATATATAGCCACTATATCCTAAGCTACCAATCACTGATGAAGTTGAGTACTGAGAGGAACAAATCCTATTCTCCCAAAGGAAAATTTGATCCTCCCCACAATTCTTCTAGCCCGAGCTCATCCTCACCGGCTGCTATTGTTCAGGTTCCTAAAGTGATTGGCAGTCAAGGAATTACCTCCTCTCTCCCCTCTTCCAAATATAATATTTTGAATCAGTTGGACAACATCAAAGCAGATGAAACCCTTTTGGACATGGTTGTCGTCCCTGAACAATAGAGGCATCTGAAAAAATTCATGGAAGGAAAAACTTCTGTTGTATCCAACCTCTCTGAAGAGGTGAATGAAGAGGATTCATCTGTGAATAAACTAGGTGTACATAACTTTATATACCCTATAAAAAATCTCCGTTTTTATATTTCTGTAAATATTATGGATAAGATCGCCCATTGTTGTCTCATTGATGGCGGTTTGGGCCCAACTGTGATGTCGATGATTATTATGGAAGATCTAGGCTTGTCTTGTACAAATGAAAATGCCAAAAGCATTCTCTCCTATAATAGTCTACAACAAATGACCATAGGTGAGATTAAAGATGTGACATTAGTTTTGTGCGCACACCTTGAAATAAGGACAACCCTTAGCATTCAGGTAATTGATATGATAGTAAGAAATTAATCAATCATCTTGGGAAGAGATTGGAAAGATTTAACGAGTGGATACCTCTTACTCAACAAAACAAATTTATCCGTTGCTCGGAATGGTAAAAACATTATAGTCCTTAGAGAGGGAAGGATTTCACCTTACATAGAGAGTGTCCCACAACCTAATGTAAACTATAACGAAGAGGACCTAGGAGTGTATTCCATCTTTGTTGAGGAGGATAACATTCCCTTGGAACAAATTGATTTAGATGATGGTATGTGGCACATGCACTTTGATGTTTCATGCTCTAATGAAGGTAACCGATCTAGCATTATCTTGATTTATCCTGTAGGAAAAATCCATAGATTTTCTTATAGGTTGGAGTTTGCTTGCACAAACAATGTCACTGAATTCCAAGATTTGTTATTAGGCATTGAAAATGCCTATAATCTTGGTTGTGGTCACCTTTCAGTTTTTGGGGATTGCAAGCTTGTTGTGAACCTTGTATGTAAGATTTACTCTCCTAGAAACAGGTTGATGAAACGATACACCCAACCTATTTTGGCACTTATCTCGAACCTATTATCCTTCAACATCACTAATGTTAAGAGGGAATTGAACTCAATGGCTGATTGGTTAGTTGTTTTTGCAACCTCTCCTAATCGACAACTTCTGCCCCATAGACCTGATT
>JZKD02S2348279.1:0-11042 GCA_000966675.3 Picea glauca | reverse complement strand
GATTAAGAAAAAACATACTCTCTGGGGTGTCAAAGAAATAAAATATATAAAACCTCAACCATGGCAACCATGTGAAGTGGGTACATATTCATAATCAATAGTTTGTTGGCATTGCATACTTCATCTCCCATGATGAATATATGTTCTTTGGATGTGAATTGGGAAATTCATGTTGCCCAAATATTTGTTGCCTGGGAATGGCAATGGTAGGTATGTCGTTTTTTAACAATTGTTATAGATATATGCTCATTTATGGCAATGAGGCAATGAGAGCGGAATGGGGAGGAAAGTGACTTGACCTTGTGGACAAGTGGCATCTCAAGGAGCCTTCGATATTTCATTCTTGTTTCCATTTGCCCATTCCTTGAGAGTTTCTTATTCTTGATTGAACATGCATGCAACGACCTCACGTGGGCATGCAAGATCACTCTAACAAAACATTGGAATTGAGTTTGGGAATCATTATTTACCGTTATGGGCTATGCTAGAAGAATCCTCTTCATTATGGAGGGGTTGGCAATTATGGACCAAGGTGAACAATTCTCCATCATTCATTCTTTATGGACCATCCTTTGGGAAAAAGAGGGAGTTGTTGTTGTTCCATTACTTAAGTTGACATGTTGATGAGAGGAAATACATGGGATTTCAATATTGTTGTGAAAGACACAACATCATCAAGAACCACAGAGTTAAGGACAATAATGTCCTTATTGCCTAACCTTTTCAAGTCTCCTAAGAGGTAAATTGCATTTGAACTCTTCCTTCACAGAGTTAATGGACAAACTTGACTCACAAAGGGTTGTTTAATAGAGAAAGGGGATGTTTGTGTTATGTTTTGTTTTTTTTCACAAAAACTGGGAAATATATATTAAAAGTGTGGATGAATCCACTGATTTACAAAAAAGGGGGCCATTAAGGGCCTTCAAAAAGTACAGACTTTGACATCTGAAGGTTTTGAAACAAAATTGATTTTCATAGAGTGTCCTCCTTCCCTAGCTAAACTGTTATGTTTGTATTTCACATAATACAATCGATAAAAGACTCTGTCGATATATATCACAAAACAAAACATGGCAACTGAAAATTAAAAGGGCTCAACTACCCGGTTCCATTTTGATTTGTTGTTGCTCCCAAATTACTTTTGGGTGGGGCTCGTTGAGGTCCAAAATTTGGTTTACTGAGACTGAGTTTTCATTTTGGGACGGTCCCTAATCGCTTTCCGGATTGCTTAGTTGTCGTTGTGCTCTTTCAAGCTGATCCAAACGACGTTGCATTATCTCCATGTTGCTATGTTGTTCCTCGATTTGGCTCCTTTGGGCATAGCTTTCATCTTGAAGCCTTTCAATCAGGTGCCTGTGTTGAGAAAGAGTTTCAATTTCAAATGTCATAGTGGAACTGGCAGCTCCCAACTGAATTCTCGTCTTGTGATAGCCCATGCATTCTTCCTCGAGGTCCAACTGACTAGATTCCACGAAAACGCCTTTGCCACCCTGCATATCTTCAATCGCCGAGGTGCTTTGAATCCTCCAAGATGCGTCCGATCTGTTGGGGGGGGCACAAGGGTGCAACAAAATGGGGGAATTGTGGAGGGGAGAGAGAAAGGGTAGGTCCAAAAAATCTAGAGTCCACAGAAGCCACTGGAAAAGCGAATTAGGAAAATTGTGTAGAAGAGAGAGAAAGGGTGGGCCCAGAAAGCCTAGTGTCCACACAAGCCACTGGAAAAGGTTTTGAGTGGAACAAAGATGAAATAGAGTGCGAGGGGTAAGAAGAGTCAAAACCAAATGAGGAGGAGCCCTAAAGCACTGGAGGGTGATAAACAGAGACAATTGAGGCCATTGAGATACGATCTAGGCGAAACGTACGCTAGGCGAAGGGCAAAGTGAGGAATTCAGGGGGAGGCAAGGAGGAACCCATAAGCACTGAGGGAAGAAAAACTAAAAGACGAAGGAGGGACCAAATAGACTTACCAAAACCACAATACGACTTTTCCCCTGCAAGGACGAGTACATGACAAAAATCCCCCATGTTTAGATTAATGATGGGTTCATGCCAACCCGAAAGGTTGTTGAATCTGCCTTGTATGATGTACCTTAGAACTCTATGTTTCCAAGCTTGGATACGAACCTAACATCACCTTGACGCATTATCTGCGTATCTGGGCTGTCGCACGCCTTGTCCATCTACGTTGGATCCTTCATTCCTTGTGTTCCCACGAGCGCGGAAGGATGATACGCCTGATCACCCAGAACCATGATGGATCCAACACCAAGACTGTTAGCTACCGCTGCGCAATGGCCGATGGGACTTGCCATCCGTTCGCTCCTCCTTCTCCCACTGGCGATGGCTTATTCCGCGTGTTTAAACCACATGCCCTTTGCTACTCTGGCGTTTGCATGTCCTGTCCACCTGTCCTTGTGTGCGCTAGAGCCCCAAAAATCCCCACCCCCAACCTTTTCCGCGTTTCCAGTCCAACTATCCTTACATGCGCTGGGGCCCCAATAAGCCCCACCCCCAACCTGTGCACGTTGGATCCCGGTCATGTGGCGCATTAGGTTAAGGGGGCTAATGCTTGAATGCCTTCCACACCTAAAGTTCTAGGCGGTTTCCCAATGGCTTCATTCGCCATATTATCTACTGCCTTGTTATGCTCTCTTAATATGTGGTAAAGTGTTAGCTTGATGGTCTAAGAGTTGACTCGTATTCAGTCTATTATTTGTTTTAGGCTTAAGTTTTTTGGGTCTATCCCCTGAACCATCATCCTTATAACAATCTTGGATTCACCTAGGACAATCAGATTGGGAATTTGGTGGGTCTTTGCTAGTTGGAGGCTTTTTAGTAAGGCGTAAGCCTTGACTTTGTTATTAGTGTCTTTCCCGAGATTCCAATAGTAATTTAAGATTCCTTTTCCTCCAAGCTCGTAGAGAACCCCCCGCACCTACCTCCCTTGATGTTTGTGTTATGTTGGAAGGAAGATGAGTCTGTAATATTTGAGAACTGGCTATTGTGATTGGAGTGCACATCTTGAAATAAAAAAACCTGATTATGTTGAAGATTAGGTTGAAAATCATGAATGGGTGTTAAAGTTGCCAATTTGCCTATGTTCTTTCATTGCCTGACTTGGGGGTGGTACTTTCATGAGATGGTGCTTATGGATGGGAGGATAAACACTCCTATTGAGTTATTTTCCCCAAGTGCTTCATTATCATATAAGTATTTATGTCATTATTCTTTATATGTTGAGAATGTTTATATTAGTTGTTGTTGTGTATGAAGATTGAGTATTTGAATTGGCAAATGCTAGTATGGTTTTGATAGTGACCCAAGAAGATGTTGTGAGTTGTGTATAAAGTATTTGCATGTACATTTTAACGTTGTTACATCCATCAATTTTGGTTGAAGATTGCAAAAAACAACTTTTGTGTGGTAATAAAGTTGCACACATGCCAATTGCATGGAATTGGCATTGTGGGAATCATTGAAGATGCTAGAATAACAATAATATTGATATTTATTGTATATGTGTATAAATGGGATGTGATGTCATGGGAAATGCCAATGGGCATGCGTAAATTACCAAGAAGGTGAATTTGGAAAAGATGTGATGTATCAATACCATTCATAGAAGCTAATTGTACTATATATTTGAATTATGCCATGGAACGATAAAAAAGATGGAAGATTTATGCAAAGCATGCATGTAGTTAATTGTTGTTGAGTAGTTATAGATATTGTTGAGTATGCATGTTTACATTTTGCTACAATGTTAATTTTGTATATGTATGTGTATATAAAATCAGTGACGGGGTTGTTGAAGTTGATTTGGACTCACATCAAGCGAATTTGAGTTGGGAAGAATAAAATATATTTTAATAAAGTGCTTTGACAACCGAGGGAGGTGGGTCTAGGTATATTGCTACATATCTTGCCAACCACAACAGCAATTGGTAACCCCAAGGGACTCAATGAGATTTGAGCTTGTGACTGAAGGTCTCCTCATCAATATCATACTTTGGGCAGATGGTTCAACTGATTGAGCTAACTCTTAGGGATGACCTAAATTATTTATATATGTACACACTTTTTTATTGCCTCGAGAGACACATTCTACAACTCGATATGGGAGAGATGTGTAACATGGGTAATAATGACATTAACATAAGTAGACTCTCTATATGGGAAAAAATACAGTACTTATACTTTAATATTAAATTAATAATGATATAACATTACGTTCAATATTAGTTTGTTAAATTTAAACCAACTTAGATCCATCTTAATCAAGGATTTATCAAGAGATGAGAGGGATCAAACCCCTCAATGCGTAAACCTTAAGGTTTTGCACTGTTAAAATGGTTGTACCCTAAGAGATTGATATGCGTAAACCTTGAGGTTTTGCATTATCAAAATAAATGTACCTCTAGAGATTTGATCCCTCTCAATGCTCGGTAAATCTAAATATAAAATCGATTTAAACTAGTTTTTATATGCATTAAAAATACTTGATATTAATGTTTTGAATTAGAGGGTTTAAAAAAAATATGGATTTTATGGTTTGAATTAGAGATGTGTAATGTGAGTAATGTTATATCAACATAAGTACACTTTTTAGATGGAAAAAAAACACAATACTTGTATTTTAATTCTAAATTAATAACAATACAATATTATGTTCATTGAATTTATATATAAGATATAAATGAGTTTGCTAAATATAAACCAACTTAGATCCATCTTAACCAAGGAACTATAAGAGTTGGGAGGGATAAAATCCCTTTATGTGTAAACCTTGAGGTTTTGCATCATAAAAATGGTTGTATCCCAAGAGATTAATATGTGTAAACCTTGGGAGAAGACTATGGAACAAGTAAAACACCCCATTTCTCATTACCTTGGCCAGAATCTAGCAAACAAAAATTTATACAATCTGATCAATCTATTGTTCAAATTGCAATTATAGCAATTACAATCTGATCAATCTATTGTTCAAAATGCAATTAAGAAGCCATGAAACATGCCTAGATTGTAGTTTTGAAATGCCCAGATTATAGATTTAAGAATATTGCATTTTTTAGTTGCCAAATTTGGGCAGAGTCCTCCTTGAAAACAATGCTTGAAATGTGGCGATCTAGTTAGAGATAAAAGCACACCTAAACCTTGAGGTTTTACACTCTGAAAATAAATATACCAATTTGATCCAGGTCTAGAAAATAAAATAGATTTGCACTAAACTTTATCTATATATTTTTAACTAGAAACATGTTGCCTTCTATTAATTGTAATTGAACCAATACATAGCCATTGTCGTGATGCTAGAGCTACCAACAAAGGAAACCAACTCCGACATCTGAACTTGAGTTTCAAAAAGAGTTTGCCTAAATGGCCAAAGTTGAACTATTCAAACAAAGTATATTGTCTATCAAACTTAAACAAAAAAACTAGAATTGAGACAAAAGACAAATCATGGAACATAGTTGGAAGACCATCATTCTTCAGGTGCACGCCCGCTGCCACGATGTTGGGGAGGAGTCGACAATCTGAGACAATTACTTTGTGGACGGGGCGACCATGAGGCATTGGACAGTGTTGCAAATCATATAGCATGTCAAAGAGTATCCCAATTTTATTTTCCATCTGCTCCTGACGATATCTCTGCTCAACTATATCTCGACGAAGGTCAAGATAAGCTACAACTGATCTTCTGAAGAGTAGGTGGGCCGTGCTTCCATTCACTACCGATAAGTATGCTCGTGTTGTTGTGGAATGGTGTCATCCTCATTTCCCCTGCACTCCGCCGAGTTAGGAGCTCTATCCTGCTCATTCCCATCGAGAGGCCCACCGAGAACCTCCTCTTTGATTTGAGGCAACTCTTCCTCTATAATTGCACGACCCCACATTTCCTCCTCGAGGTGAGAACCAAAAGAATTCCCCTCCTCCTTTGGATAACCCATAGAATGTTGCACCAATTCAGAGCTGCCAAAAGAAGGAGACGAGTAGCGACACCGACTATAGAGACTGGGAGCGGTGCCACTACTTTGGCACGACCTAGCTCTCTCACAAGGCATGTTGCTATGAAGGGGCATGCTTAGAATATATGCAAACAAGTGTCTAGAGCAAAAAGAGATTGAAAACCACTCAACAGTGAAAGAACAGAGCTTCTTGTTGCCAACAAGGGTTGCAATGGACAAATGAACCAAGTGCGGACCTTTGCACAAAAAAACCAACACATTGTCTTGAGCATTAAGAGTTCACAAAATTGCATCATTAATCTCGATCAGATGAACAATACCAGAGCTGGAGATTGGATCCATCACTATACCAAAAAATTCAAGGCCTCACATGAGATGTATTGGCTGGGTTTTAAAACTCGTGGTAGCTTCCAATATAGGTAAGAGTGACTAACACCAGGTGGCTGCGCGAGGAACCAGGTGGAAACTCGTCATGGACGCGGAGTTAACACCCCATCCAGGGACATTAAACTTTATATTTCTTCCAAGAAAAAAACACGTTTTTATTTGAGATAAACAAAAATAAAATACTTAGGTGTTTTAGGCACATTCCAAATATGATCAACTAGAGATAGATTTCTTCAGAATCTTTCCCTATAGATCCATAAAGATCCACAACCTTCATAATATCAAGTATATTATCTATCAAATGATTGTAAACAAATAATAGACTTAAATGTCCCATGTACTGACAAATTACAAGTTCAAAAGGAATTCATAAATCATTATATGAAAAATGTTGTAAAACCACTGTAAGGCCCTCTTGTACTTCTTTCAAGGAACCATAAAACTCAGGTAGTTGAAGTCCTTCCTTTGAGAGTTGATTTGCAAGCTCGTTGTACTCTCTATAAATACAACTATACCTGACCCAAAAAAACTAATTAGATATCGCCTTTAATTACTGTGCTAGTGGAATGATATAATTATTTTGTACTTGGAGGCTTCCTTTCATCCAGTGAATGACCACAAAAGAATCACCCATGACTTGAAGCTTATCAATCACCCCGTCCAAAACATATTTTAGTAAGTAGTATAAGGCCTTGAATTATCCTTGGTTATTTGTTCCTCTTCCTATATCACCTTTGACCTGAAATCTTCATGTCTCTAAAAGATATAGAATGAAGCCAATCTCGGTAGAATCTGGGCCTTGACAAGCCCCATCGAAATATCCCTAAGCCAAAGACTTGTCCACCTTTATCTCCGATAGAATTCTTTGTGGTTTAACCTTTGAAGGAACCTTATAATATGCAAATATAACATTAACCTGGGTAACTACTTGACAAGAAGGCATCATCTTCTCTTCAAACAAAATAGAGTCTCTAACTATCCATAATCTCCACAAAAACATAAATGAGATTGCCCCGAAACATTTTAGATCTTGTTGAGTAAACCAAACATAAAAACATGTATCTATGAATTCACATTTCGAAAGGTTCTAGATACGCCAAAACCCCCTAACCTCAACTCAGACTTTCTAAGGAAAATTACAATGCAAGAACAAATGTGAAGTATTTTCCTCACTACACTTGCAAAGTAAACAAATACTTGAGCATGCTCTATTTCTTTCATGGAGAGCTTCCTATGTTAAAACTTTATTGTTCAATATGATCCACATAAACAACTTACACTTGGAAGGAATCTTAACTTTCCAAAGCTTATACTGTCACTATTTGTTGTCACCTAGTCTTGGTCTAAAAAGAGTCGAGTATCCAAAACTAGAAATATAATTGTCCCTTGATCCATTCAAAACCCAAATTAATTCATATGGGAAATTGTTCAATCTTATATGTGCCTTCTCGAGTTCTTCTGCTTTAAGCCCAATATCCTTCTGAACCAAGATTGATTATACACTAAACTTTATATGCATTAAAAATATATAACATTAATTTTATGTGCCTTCTTGAGTTCTACTTACAAAAAAATGACCTCACCTTTGGACCAAATATCGTTCTCGACCAAGATAGACTGACTGTACACTAAACTTTATATGCATTAAAAATATGTGACATTAATTTTTTGAATTAAAAGGTTTTAATTTGTTTTAATGGATTTTTGTCCCACATCACAGATAGGATGTTTCAAATATATATAGCAAACTAAATTTCAAAATAAATTTGAAGAAACAATTAATCCGTTACGAGTTTTTTACAATTACAATGTTCGTCACTAGAAGCTGTCACTACCTGTCCACATATCGGAGTATTAGTGGAGGTAATGGCGGCATTTGAAAAAAAAGACAAATTTGACCAATGTCAACGTTTTAAAATCGCGGTCACATGGAAGTAGGCCGAATGTTTGACATATAGACTTGTTCTGAATCCGTAATTCTCGGAGATCGTACTCTGCCTTGGTCACATGCGCCCCCTAAAGAAGGGCTGAGTCGTACGGCGCAAATTCAAATAAAGATATTTCCCAGTCTTCCTCGTCACTCTTTCGTTTCATTCTCAGCCCCTGCTCTACTCTCCTCTTCGCGATGCTTTGCATCGCACCTCATTACGCTCTGTTGCTGTGAATTGCAGCTTGAAATCGCTCCGTTGTAGTTCAAATCTTGAGGAGTTCTTTGTGCGGGTCTCCGCTCCATGTTCAGGTAAATAGACTGCAGTTATGAGCTTCTAAATGGCTTTATTTGGTTCATTTTGGTAGTTCTTGAGCAAGTTTTCTTTATTTCAAGCCCGTCTTCGTCTAAAACCATGCAAAATTCTGGGCGTTTCAATGTTTAAAGTTTTATGTATTATCTGTCTTCTCTGCTTGTTCATCGCTGCATTAGCTACTTAGGGTTTTCACTTTCATAAGCAAGTGAAATCCATGGCGAAAATTTAGGGTATCACCGTGCTTTCTTGTTTTCCCAAAACGCTCTGCTAAAGCAGAGCGATTATGTTGAACTGCTAACTGTTCGTTATTTTTCTTGATTGAAAATAGTGGAAATACCAGGGTTTTCTTCTTTAGTGAATTAGTTTTTTCTTTTAAAGAGTTAGGAAATTTTTTCGTATTGCTTTTGAATTAGTCTGAGGGGCTTAGGATGCTTGCCCGTACGATTGAGCAGGACGGATGTAGTGATATCAGTCGGCGTATTTTCCGAAGTTCAATCCCTTTGGACTTACAGACTTCATCAGACGAGTTTGACGGTAAGCAGATCCCAATTACCTTCTTTTGGTGCCAACATCTCTTGATTTCTCCGCATTGGACCGCGGGAGCGAGAAGCGTGGAACGATTTATTTGCACAGTTTGACTATGTATTTTTCTTTTTACATTTTCCTAACGAGTGTTTAGTTCGGTAAGCCTGTAACTAGTTTTGGATGCGTATGCTATTTTCACTTGGAGCATTGTTTTAGAAATTCATAATCTAACTATTTTTTGAATTCCCAGTGAAGGAATTGGCAAACAACGACAAGGGATTTTGTAGAAAATTAAAAAATAAGGAAACGCATGTTATTCTTCCAGCATTCTTCTTCGTCTTGATATTCATTCTTGTTTGCTTCCATTTCTGCCCAAGTACGGTGTGGCTTGAGTTATTTAAGCTTTGCTGCTGATAGTTTGGCTGGTCAGACAAATGCTTAGAGCTTTACTACTAGGAAGCTGCCTGCATCTATTCTCAAAGTTTGTAGAAAACCAGCTCTATAACATTCATTCGCTGGGTGATGAGATTTGGAAGGAATTCTATAAGTGTATTCTTTGTGTATTTAGGCTAGTTTCAGGTAAATAAAGTTGTTGCTTTAGTACGAGGCTGCATCGACAACTTGATTGATTGTTTAGGGTGACTCACGCACACACTTTCATTTCATTCCTAGAAGAGTTCTAAAATACCAATTATTGATGGGTAAATTAGAAAAATCTAGTATCAATATTTTTTGGATTTCGATCAATTTTGATATTATGTTTATTTAGAGCTAGTTATTTTGCATGCCGTAATTGTTTTTCTTTCTTTCCTTTTCACCAAGGTATCATGTGTGGCTCATCAATACATGAATTTTTAAAGGCTTGTTTTTGGCTGGTTTCTTGAATTTATTTCAATATCAACGTTTAGAAGCACCATTATTAGTTCAAAATTGGATTGGAATTGCTTAGTTTTTCTCTCAAGAGTTATCGAAATCCTACATTAATATATTAGGAGCTAGGATTTTTCTATTTTGCTTGATGTTTGTTAAAATTTCATGTCAATTTGAAAGGCTAGATATGTGGATAGATGGATGCAATTTTTTTCTAAAGGTTACACTAAAACCCACCAAAAAAGGAGAAAAATGAGAAACAACTTAGATGATATGAAATGGCTAGGAAGCATTTGCAAGTTGTTTCCTTGTCCATGAAGGTTCCAAAACATATCCAAGGCGAAACAACCCCTTTCTTCCAACATTTAATAAAAGGAGTGATGGACTATAGTGCCTAATGTCTAGATAGTCCATTATTTAAAGCACCTTGTCAAATGTTCAATTCATTTGCAAAGCCTTATTTGCATAGATTCTCAAGAATTGCGTTACAAAATTGTCTATCCCATTGAATGGAGTTCTCTAGGGTTTAGGCCTTGAGTAGTGGCAAGTGCTACATTTCTTGTATTGTTTGATTCTCATAGGATGATTGAAAAAGGAAAACGTTTTTTGATATATGTGTCCGAGTGAGTGTTGTTACAATGCTTGAATTGTTTTCTTCTCATAAGATGATTGAAGAAGAAAAATGCTTTTGATGTCTTTGTGTGTGTGCACTCGTGTTTTTGCATTAGTGTACTCCATTATAATCTTTGTGAATTTTTTGACCACTCATACATTTTGTAGGTGAAGGCAAAAAAAGGGGTAGAGAGAATTTAATAAATGTTGAATTTTAATGATTAAATATAACATCTCCACCATAACTCAATACTTGCCATGAAATTGTCTTTTTTTAAGAATGCTTCTTGTTGGCCATTACAAATTGGCGTAGTTGGGGGGTGCAATGTGCCTATATTTATGATTTGTATTCTAGTGGGCGAGTCGAAATTGCCTAGTGTATCTAAAATACACAATCAATAATACAATTTAAATGGTTATGGTTATATATATATATATA
>JZKD02S2348268.1:10179-31293 GCA_000966675.3 Picea glauca | reverse complement strand
GAAATGTTAGTCACAATGGGATGTATGGAATCATGTTTTACTTTTTAGACAATGATTTATATTTTTCCTACGGACATTGATAACAAAAGGGAAATGTTTGTCACATTGTAACGATAACGAAATGTTCGTCACAATGCAACATTGGTAAATGGTCGTTACATTGCGACGTTGAGAAATTTTTGTCATAATGCGACGTAGGGAAATGTTCATCATATTGCAATGTTAGTCACAATGCAATGGAAATGTTAGTCAAAATGAGATGTATGGAATCATGTTTTACATTTTAGATAATGATTTATATTTTTCCTATGGACATTGATATCAAAAGGGAAATGTTCATCACATTGTGACAATGAGAAACATTCGTCACAATGCAACATTGGTAAATGGTTGTCACATTGCGACGTTGGGAAATGTTCGTCACAATGCGATGTAGGGAAATGTTCATCATAATGCAATGTTATTCACAATGCAATGGAAATATTCATCATAATGCAATGGAAATGTTAGTCACAATGAGATGTATGGAATCATGTTTTACTTTTTAGACAATGATTTATATTTTTCCTATGGACATTGATAACAAAAGGGAAATGTTCGTCACATTGTGACGATGGGAAACGATCATCACAATGCGACAGTGGTAAATGGTCGTCACATTGCGACGTTGGGAAATGTTCGTCACAATGCGACGTAGGGAAATGTTCATCATAATGCAATGTTTGGAGACACTTGCATATATAGGGGGGACGCCGATTCCAAGTCATTCCATCTACCAACATAAATAATCCATACTATAACATCTTTTGGTAAAGGTTAGGGAAGAGCACCACCTTCTTAGTAATTGGTTTATCTTTCATTGTTCTAAGGATAAAGTATCATATTAAATGAATTTTTTTCACCCACAAATTGGGGTTTATTTTATTTCTCTTTAACATTTAATAGATAAGAAGTTAAAACAAATCTATGTTAACTTTTCTCAATTTCATAGACTTGGAGATTCTTCTTTAATGGTAAAATGGATACAATTTGTTAGTGAGATTCACGATACAATACTTAGACCTTTGGAAGATCAACTTAGGTTGATTGCTCNACAATGGGATGTATGGAATCATGTTTTACTTTTTAGACAATGATTTATATTTTTCCTACGGACATTGATAACAAAAGGGAAATGTTCATCACATTGTAACGATGACGAAACGTTCATCACAATGCGACATTGGTAAATGGTTGTTACATTGCGACGTTGAGAAATGTTCGTCATAATACGACGTAGGGAAATGTTCATCATAATGAAATGTTAGTCACAATGCAATGGAAATGTTCATCATAATGCAATGGAAATGTTAGTCAAAATGAGATGTATGGAATCATGTTTTACTTTTTAGACAATGATTTATATTTTTCCTACGGACATTGATATCAAAAGGGAAATGTTCGTCACAATGTGACGATGAAAAACATTCATCACAATGCGACATTGGTAAATGGTCATCACATTGCGACGTTGGGAAATGTTCGTTACAATGCGATGTAGGGAAATGTTCATCATAATTCAATGTTAGTCACAATGCAATGGAAATATTCAGCATAATGCAATGGAAATGTTAGTCACAATGAGATGTATGGAATCATGTTTTACTTTTTAGACAATGATTTATACTTTTCCTATGGACATTGATAACAAAAGGGAAATGTTCGTCACATTGTGACGATGGGAAATGTTCATCACAATGTGACAGTGGTAAATGGTCATCACATTGCGACGTTGGGAAATGTTCATCACAATGCGATGGAGGGAAATGTTCATCATAATGCAATGTTTGGAGACACTTGCATATATAGGGGGGACGCTGATTCCAAGTCATTCCATCTACCAATATAAATAATCCATACCATAACATCTTTTGGTAAACGTTAGGGAAGAGCACCACCTTCTTAGTAATTGGTTTATCTTTCATTGTTCTAAAAGCCACTATTACTCTACTATATATATAAGGATAAAGTATCATATTAAATGAACTTTTTTCACTCACAAATTGGGGTTTATTTTATTTCTCTTTAACATTTAATAGATAAGAAGTTAAAACAAATCTATGTTAACTTCTCTCAATTTCATAGACTTGGAGATTCTTCTTTAATGGTAAAATGGATACAATTTGTTAGTGAAATTTACGATACAATACTTAGACCTTTGGAAAATCAACTTAGGTTGATTGCTCATTCTCTTTTAAAACATAACAGAGATGAACATAAGTTAAGGAAAAACACAAAATTATTATACATGTAATAATATACATGTAAAGTTAAGGAAAAAAAAGCAACAACCACATTGTGAACCAATGACGAGAAATGATCTGATAATTGTGAAAAAAATTATCGTTTTATAAAAATATCAATATTTTATTTAAAATGACGAGAAAATTTGATAACTGTGAAACAATTTATCAATTTTGAAAAAAATATCAATATTTTATTTCACATTACGTGAAAATTTGATAATTGTGAACCAATTTATCATTTTCGAAAAAAAAATACAATATTTTATCTAATTTGACCTCAAGCTCGTTTACGTGTAGTAGCGCGATTAGCCACACCCATCTTATCTATTTATTTGTTGTACACTTCTTAGCCATGTTGTATGCTTGACTGTTGGAAACTATTACAGACTTACTCCTTGGGCAAGTTCGACAAGTTGGATTACAGATGGTAATCATTAATATTTATATTTGTATTACACATCGGTAAAAAAAAACATGTTTTATTATTAATAGTTACAGTGAAAACGGATTGCAAAAAATGATTGGTATACCGAATCCTTATTTAATTAGATTTCCATATGCTAAACCAGACGGTTTAGCACTTCATTCCAAGACGACGATGGATTTCCGGATAGGCTATTTCATTTAATTAGCCGCCCATTAATTATATCACAACCGTCATAGGCACATCTCTTCTCATATCAGGCACAGATGAAAACGGTAATATTGAATCGCCACTGTGAGTGGTATAACCTAGAAGCTAACAGAGTAATAAAATGCGGCACCTACAATTCCAGTAACATAAGTTAAGGAAAAATACAAAATTACAGAGATGAGCATAACGGTCATTCTGCTTTAAAATGTTCTTGAAATATTCAAGATTGGAATGGGCTTTTCACAGACGGTCCAAAATCATTCAGGTCTACCAACTTCAGCTTAAGATTTAAGGCCACAGAAAAAGATGCTACATCAAAACCTGAACCTAAAATCACTTACGCTCTGCACAATCAATTGAAAACACGGAGGGAATCCACGCTGCCATAAGTGTCCGGAGAGGTGGGAAGTTGAAACGCTGAGGGGAGGCTGAATCCACGCGGCCATAAGCGTCCGGGGAGGCGGGAAGTTGAAACGCTGAGGGGAGGTTGAATCCACGCGGCCATAAGAATAAGCTCCAAATGACGACGCTCTTGGTAATCCAGTCCTGTCTTCGTTCTCCTGTCATATTCTGTTATCAACGCGTGGATACTGTAATCTGTGTAATCCACTCCTAAAACTGAAGTAATTATTCCTGGATTTTTTTAATTAATTATGGTTCGTGGCATTTGATAAGTTGATTTAGTAAATTTTTAATCATGTTATGTAAAAGTGAAAAAGTAAACATGATAAACGGATGAATTGATAAATGCAAGAGAGTTAATTACACAAATCTCATTCATCCATTTGAATGTAAGACGAAGAATATGCCAGCATCTTGAATTCCTGACCATCAGATTAAATTTAGTAATTAAAAGAATAATTAATCGAGCAAGTCCGATAGGGGGACGCCTATCAACGTAAAAATAGTGGAGACAATAAAAGAATTAAAAACAAAAGGGCTAGTCTAATTTAGATAAAAGGAGGGATTCTTGTCGCAAATGAGGAGGATGCTTTTTTCTTGGACCTTACACTAATTTTTTTATTTATTTTTACTAAAGAAGGAATACAAGGAGAAGTTGATTCATGACCAATTCATACGATTCTATATTTTTATCAATTGTTTATTTTGCTAGGAGTTTTCCATTTTCTGAAATTGATTATACTCAATACCATTTACATGCAATTTTTTTCCCGTTTATGTAAACTTAATATGTTAATTGGGTTTTATTCTATGGAATATGAATTCTTTCATGTTTACAACAATTTAAATTTATGCTTGCAATCAATTTTTTGTTACCATAAGATTAGGAGTCGACGTATGTTAGAATAAGACTGCATATTTATGATATATTAGGAATGCATTTAGGAATTTAGAGAGATTAAATGAAAAAAAATATTATTTTAAAGAGCAATCAATTTTGTTGGAGACAACTGGGACCACATACCATAGGATATTCCCATACCACACAAGAGCAAGTCTAATTGCGACCTACCATCAGGAAATTATCACTATTGTTGGCATGTGAATTTTTCCCACGTCAACAAAATGGTTCTAGAAGGAGGGATGATGAAAAGATGACCCTGTGGAGTCACTGTTTCTAAATTATTTCAACTTCTAATGGCTCTTATCCTTATCCTTGTGTGGGAACATGCTTCTAGTTCTCTCCAAATAGCTAGTAACGTTCCCACGAAGATAGTTTATATCTTGTTAAAGATTGAATTGATGGTGAAGATGGTAGATTTTCTTCTGAACACCTTAGGATTTTCATTTGTAATTGTAATTTTTATAAATTGACTAATGATCATTTAAATGTAGATTATTCTCCATCACTTTCAAAGGTTGAATCAAGCAATGGTTTGAATATTTTCCAGACAACTCTATTTAGTCAGAAACAATTCATAGTTGAGTTGTTACTTGCTTTTGAGGATTATGATTTAATGAATTATTAAATGAATTGAAAATCTTAGAAAATAAGAAGATGAATCAATAGGTTCTTTCTATGTGAGGTTTAATAAAATATGTCATAAGTTTCCTTTGAGTGATAAGTCTCCTACACTTCAACTCCTTAAATTATTTCCTTACCTTCTTTCTATTTCTAAAGAGTAGGATCAACCAGTGATTGCTAAACTGAACACATGTCAAGATGTTGGTTAACAACTAGTTGAAGTTGATTCACAAGAATATCCCAATGATAATGGAATTATTATTCAACAACATATGTTGGGATATTTCCTCACTCACATGGATTTAGATCAGAGAGAAAATGATCTCTTAGAACAATTTCCTTCAATCTATGATAATCTTTCTCCAACATTTTCTCATCTAGATGAAGGTGATGCCTCCAAAGTTAAAGTTTTGTCTCCTATTCTATGTGAGGTTTCCACATAAGAGAAAAATGAGGAAACAATTCCTAGTGATAATGAGACACTATGGGTTCAAATGGTGGTTATGTCGAGTTCTCATTATCCCATTTTTCCTATGAGATCAATGGAAATGGAAATGGAGAAGGAATCTGTTCATATGCATGAAGAAAATGATCACACTCCGGAACATTTGAAAGACATAGAAGAAGTTTCTTGTGAACAAAACATTGATATTGAGTCAACACGTTTTTTTGCAACTAAATTGAGTCAAGAAGAATTTCTTGGGTTTTTTTTCATGGAGCCTCCTATTGACTTTCTTTCCAAGACAATTCTTGAACCTTCTTGCTCGATTAATATTTTTGGTCTTCCCTGAGCCTTAAATACTTTAAGTGAACATAAATGTTATTGAGGTGACACACTATGTTCTAACATTTTTATAGAGAATATTTAAGATATTGGTCAGTTGCTTAAAAGAGAAGGAACTGATCTTGTTCAAATTTTCTTACCTTACTTAGAGGGGAACATAAATAAATTGGAAGATGCTATTAATGAAAGTTCTAGTTTACCACTCATCCAGGAAGAGGTCACAATTGACCCTTCAGTGGTTAAGAGTTCATATCTCTCTCTTTCTATTGAATGTATGGATTTTAAACAAATTCCTTGTGTCATAGTTGAAACATTATCAAGGGAATCATTTACTTTTTCTTATTTCTAACTCATTTTACTCTTTGTATCCTAATCTCTTTGCAGTCCTTGATTCACATAAGGTTTCATTTTCTATATTCAAGATAATTCCTTCAAGGCTGAACTCTTATTGGACAAAAAATGTTAGTGATCTACACATTGAGGATGAAAACAATGGAGTGGTACACATGGAAAATTTTGATTATCTTCCATACCAACCTTTAAGGGAAGAGGAAGATTCATTGAGAGACTTCTATGATGGCATGAATTTCTTTGATCTTGGTGCGTCTATCATTGGGAAAAATGAAGGCTCTTGTAGTCATCATAATCAACTGTTTGAAGATTAGAGATGGGACAAAACAAAGTTCTTTGATGACAACCACATATGCATTAATGTTTCCCTCTCTACAAAGTGGGATTGCCACAATTTCACATTATTGGATAGACATGATTAATCTCTAGTTTTTGATCATTTGGTACAAGGACTTAAAATCTCTCTCATGTAGAATGAGGCACTTCAAAGTCATCTAATGGTTATGTCAGGTCTTACGTTTGGAACTGATTCTTACCCTAAATAGCAAAATCAACCCAAGAAGTATAATTCATCAAATCTTTTATGCCTGTTCTCACAAGGTATGTTTTTCATCGTTGTATTTCCTCCATCCGTTTATTTTTACACACTATGAATTTCAGGATAGAATTATAGTTTGGTTGAATAACTTTTATTTGAAAAGGTTTCCAGGGAAGGGTAATGAGATTATAGTTTTTTTTTGAATAGAAGTTCAAAAGGTAAACATGATGTAATTATTTATATCTTTTGCTTAAGAATATTTCAATCTAGTTTATTGATGTTTGACTTCTTTATGTTTGCAAGATTGGAAATATTTGGATGGTTACACTAGCACTATGATTACATATATCTCTTTGGATATTATAGTATAGTGTAATGTTAAATTATAAATAATTTATTTCTCTCTTTTAATTTATGTTTTCTTATCTTAGTCGTTCCTTTTCCTTATTTTCACTGAGTAGAATAGTTGGTTTTCAATAAATTAAGCTATGAAAAAAGAGAGAAATTATCTAATTTTGTGTTAAGATCAAAACAAAATTTTCATTCACATGCCTTTCATCTTAATTTATTCTTTTATGACCCTTGGAAAATTTTCTAATCTTGGTGCTCAATGAGAATTGTTGGAAAGGAATTTTACTTCGAAAAATCTTAATTAAACTGTGCATGAACAAAATGAAAGGAAGGATAAGGTATGAATAGATAATACCATGTTTAAGATGTTTACCTTTATTCACTGAGCAACCAATCAAGTACTTGCAAAGGAATGATGAATTTTCTCAAACAAAGACTAAACTCGTTGCTATATATATCCTTATCATTTATTCAGGGGACTAATCTCACTTAATTAACCTTCTCTTGATTGATTATCACATTTTTCATGCTATTCCTTTTGGATAGATTTATTGATGGTCCAGAGAAATGTATTGTGAGTCACATTAGGAATTTATTCTGATGTGATGAGTATAAATTAATATTCATTTCTTTAATGATTCATAAGACTACCTTTTTCCTATGTTCTAAAATAATTTGACACCTTGTTGTGAGAAGTTTTTTTTGTCTTGAGTTATATCATATTCTAAACTCTATGGGGGAGTGGAATAAAGGATTGAAGGTGACTAAAATATTTTAAATCATTTGATATTTGAAACATGTTTATTTATGAAAGGAAGAATATAAGTTAGCTGAGAGGATTAGTTGAACATGCGGTTAGAAATTTTGATTTATTCAATTTATTTTTAGTATACCTCACCAATAGTGATTTCTTCTTTCAATTTTCTTATGATTTATTTTGTGGCTTATCAATATTTTGAGTTGGGCATATTTCTTAAATATCAATATGTTGATGGTTTGATTTTTTTATATTGGATTTTGATGATTTATTTTTATTCTTCATATTCAGATTTTAATCTTGTTTTTAAATCTATAATTTTAGAATCTTTTATTTGATTTATTTCTAATTTTTCACCTTGTATGTAAATAATGACTTTGGATTTCTTTTCCTATGCATTCTATAGATTTATTTTATTTTTTAGTCATGGTTGTTAGTTTACGATTCTTTTCTTGTACAATTAGGATTTCCAAGTTATTCATTTTTTTATGTTTTCCTTGCTTTTGTTTAGTTAGTTTAATTGCATTGGCCATGAGAATTTATTTCGGGAGTTATTGATCTTAGGAAGTGGTAAAATGTGGAATTTTGATTTAATTCCTGTCATCAAATAAAGACAAAAGTATCACACTTGATTATCTTTAACAAATTTCATGACCTATAGACCTAATTTCTATGTTTGTGGTGGAACACCCATGTCACAAAGGATTTACATATAAAACACTAGCATATTAGAACTTAGATTTCTTACAAAACTTTTCTTCTGAGCCTCATCCACCTCACATAAAACAACTAATATCTATGTTGATTGATGAAAGAATGGTCCACAAGATAAAATTTGGAAGTAAATAACATGTCTTGAGCAAATCAAAGAAACTCTGGTATCACCCCACTTTCTATACATCCAATTGCATATGAAATACTTATATATGAGCAAAAAGGGTGAGAATAATGTAAAATAAAAGGAAGTTGAAATCACTGAGAGTAGTGTGGGAAGTACAAGTAAACTCATCGGGGCCATGGACGCTCACTTGAAGTAAGGCTATGCTTGTATGAGACTAAGGAAATTTTTTTGGGGCTATAGTCGCTCGTGGGATGTGGAGCAATGATGAGTAAAGAGAGATGAAGAACACACATAGGCAATTTTTTTACTCATTTAAAGTGAAGGCCCTATGGCATGCTTAAAGGAAATCATGTGTGGATTGAAACTTAAGGAATAATTAACCTCATAATCATCTCAAAGAGAAGGTCTGTCACTCACCGGATGTTCAATGCTTAGTGGGTATATATTTTAGACTCAAAGATGCATGTTGGTACCCATAACTGAGAAATAGGATTTTATGGTCACATGGGCTTATATTTAATATTAAGCATGAATAAGAATTTCAGGGAATACTAGATAGAGATAAATGGTTTGTCCAACGTGCCACCATTTGTTGTGCCCACAACAACTACCCCTTCATTTTCTAAGAAAAAAAATAAAGCCCCCCTATTAAACTTTAAAATTGCTGCCTATTTTATTGTTAGAACCTATTTTTTCCTTCTTAGTCTTGGTTTAGAGTTCTATGTTTAAGCCTGATACTATATTTTGATGATGACTTATGATTTTTATTGGTTTCTTCATTACCCTTTCGGTTTTTATTACTTTGATGATGGGTTCTTATGAATCATGTTTGTGAGTGGGATGTCTTTGTCTCATTCTTATTCATTAATGATGGATGGATTGATTCATGTCCTTGATGCTTGATTCCATTTTATTTTATTTTTGCATGTGCCTTTTAAGAATATCCTTAGTTTAGTGTAATGAATTGATGCTTGAACTTGTTTATGAGTTGCATTCATTGATGATTCATGCATACCTTGATTTTTATTTCTTCTTTGATATTTGTTCCTTGCCTTGATATTATGATTATGGAATTATCATATCTTAATTGGTTTCCTTGAACGATTGTCTCTGTTGCATTCTCTATCTCGATATAAATCAAGAGGTGGTGAAGGTAAGCTTGCACTTATGGAAGACATGGAGGCTTATGAGATTAAATCTAACTGGATTTGTTATTAGAAATGATGTGACCAAAACCTATGATAATATGTTAATGAACAAAGTTATTGAAGAAGAGTTTCACATAGTGATATTTCAATATGCAATCCCAAAAATGAATCTTGTTCCATCATGAAAAATGTCTCTTTTATCATCTTCATGCATAATGGTTTTGTTGCATGAGTTTTCTTATTTTCATCTTGATTAATACTATTTATAGACTCACCTAGACTTATTGAAATTATCTCACACCTTTGACATACTTAAAATACGGTTTCCAAATATTTTGATATTTTTTCCCATGATTTGGTTTCAATGCGTAATTAAGTCATTTGGGAATTTTGGTGGATTGAATTAATTAAAAAAAGTCTTAGTCATATGAGAAGAGCATTGTTTTTCTATGAAGCCCAAACTTCCATTAAAAAATGTTTTTTGCACAATTTTTCTCTTTAACGGTTTTGATTATTTTTCATCGGAATTGTGATGCTTATTAGTTTTTGAACACATTGCAACTGTCAGAGATGGAATTTGTTACTCACAAATAAAAAAAAATAATTGACATAATCAACTATTGGAAACATCATTGTCTCCAATTTCTCCTAATAATTCTGATGCTTTGAATAATTCCCATGAACTCTTAATATAACTCTTTCATGTGCTTAAATAAAAATAATTTTTGATTTATTTTTGTTGGAACCTCAGGTTTTTATGGTTCATCACAATTATATTGGAAATAGTTGGTCGAGAAGTCAACCAACATCTGGAAAAAATCAGTTGAGTGATCAACCAGATATCTACATCAGTTGTTCGAGTTGTCGACAAGCCTGTCGGTTGGACCATCGAGCAATAATCGAAGATAGTTGGCTGGTGGATCGGCCAATTGAGAAATTGACTACAAGTTGGACGCATGGAAAATTAGGTTGAGAATCCTTGTCGAGCTGAATAGACAATGTGGATTTGACATGGTCAGATATAACCACTGACGGTTGTACGTGGACATGATATTCCTAATTTCAAGGAAGTTGGTTAGATATTGAGGCTATAAATAGTAGACTCGATGGGTCAATATTATGTGTGATATATGCCAAATCTAAACATGGTGCACTTTTTCAATATGCATTGTGATGTCTTGATCACAATGCGATGTGCTTAAGTGTTGTAATGATGTCTTTGGATGCTGCCTATTTTTTTTTGAAGTTATTCCTCTTTGACTATCTATAGTGCTACTTATGTGTTTCATATTAGGTTACACCTAATCCCCAACATGGTATCAGAGTGATTGGTTGTGACCTCACGTGTTGTCTACAAATATTTCTAAGTCAGATCTATTTGTGATTGACTATGGGCTGGTGATTTGTTGACTATAACTTGTGGAAATAGATCAGACTTGTTAAGACATAGAAGATGGATTTGAAGATTGATTGTGTTGTTTTAAATTGATCAAACTATGTTTTTTTGGCTCTAGACATGGAAACCCTACTAAAGAGTAAAGGATCGTGGAAATATTTGAAGGTTGTGATTCTAGATCTAACAGACGATTATATAAAGTTTTTTTTTGATAGAAATAAGGATGAGGCTATGGGGGTCATCATGACCTATATCTCACTAGAGATTGGATTTCAAACCAGTGGAATTGACTACCCTCATCAATTATGGAAGAATATGAAGTCTATATTCAACAGAGTCGATGAAAGCCACATCATGCAATTGGAGAAAGAGGTGATCTCTCTCGATCCTCATTGTTTTAACATAGTTGAGGACTATTTGGTGTGTGTGAAGGAATTACAGTTGAAGTTGGGAGAATGTGGAAAGAATTATCTAAATTAAGATAAACAAATCATCGACCTAGTCTTGATGAATCTAAGAACATTATTTGATGTGTTCATTTCAACTTTTTTCACCAATTGGTAGGCATGTAAGGAATATGGTAAGTATTACACTTTTCAATATTTTTGTGGCTTACTGATGATTGATAAACATAGATTTCTAGATGAAGGAAAGCTTGGTGGAAAACATCAAGCCTACTTTCTCAAGGGAAAGGGAAAKTTGAATSAAAAGGAAAGAGGATGGTTTGATACCCCTATACAAAKACTAGAATGCCTYARCCAGAAACCTAAAGGRTAGATAMATGCACCYTGTTAGAATCAAAAGAAGAARAAATGTCAGTAATATGGAAATAYTGAACATGTGRAAAGGAACTTCCGYAAKAAGAGAGATGGCCTAGAGGAGAAGGTCAAGTGACTTGAAGGAGACATGCCTGCTTTTTRCCAACAYGCTRATAATTTCACCTTCCAAGTAGAAACTTMTCAAGAATTACTTTTTCATTCTGTGCAGAATGAATGGGTAGTCAATTCTGGGTGCACCCATCATATGGATAAGGATGCTTCCTTRTTCACATCCTTAGACAAATCTATGTTGGATAGTTGGTTGTCATTGATGTTGTTGGATCRTTRGTTCTCATTGATGTCAACATAAGTGGTTGTCATTTATGTCAACAAGATGTGATGCATTTGAAGAAGTCTACAAGAAGTCACATAGGTGTGGTCATGAATCTTGAATTTGTTTAAGTAATAACGACATAAAGGACATTGTAAATGCATGTAACACACTCATAGATGGATATTCCTTGTCATGCAGTTTCCAACGATAGGTGGAATGCCACATAGTTCCTCACGATTGAGGATTTATGAGGTCATGAAGTTGGAAGCCCCGAAGAATGGTTAAGAATCCCTAAAACATTACAAGTAATTAATTAAAAGGGTAAATTGGTTATAACAAAAAAGTACATGTCAACCCTTAAGGTAAGGAAATAAGTCACGTGGACAAATATAAATACACTTCAAGAAACATCTCTTTCTTACACACACAACTTTATTGAATATATTCTATGTGAGAACACTTGATCCATTTGGCAAATCTGAGGTAGCGAGTTTGAGGCAACGAAAGAAGTGCGAAGGAGAAGTTTCGAGATTATAGAGGAGAGAGAGGTTTTATGAGAAACCCTAGTTTGGCTGACCCCTGGGGGTCATACTACTGGCATCCCACGAGGCACCCCCATGGGTTTCTTAGTTCCTGTCATGCAAGGTCCCGCATGACACTTGTCCAGGTTTCTAAGGCTGAGGATGAGCTATAGGTCTGTATATTTGTGTATTCGGTCAGCTACAAGTGTAAAGGTATGATAGTCTATGTGTTTTGAGGCTTGCACATTGGAAGGTTGGAACATTCTTGAGGCATGTCTTTGTGAGTTTTGGTATATGCCTTGAGGCACATCTTGGATACTTTTCATATGGTTTGGTGTATGGTATATGCTTGAGGAATATCATGAGTGATATGGCACATGTTTGATGGTATCTCTTGGTACATGATTTATGGATGTTGGCACATGCTTGAGGCACATGGTTTGAGGTATATATTGGTTACATGTTGGTGATGTTATGGTGCATTCTTGAGTCATGCCTTTGGTATCTTGTTAAGGCATTAGTAGATTCTTGAGGCACATCTTTCATGCATGATCTGAGGCACATCTTTGGCACATGTATGAGGTGCATTTCTTGGTGATATTGATGCATGTTTGAGGCACTTCTTGATGAGGTTATGGCACATGTTTGAGTTACATGCATTGGCTATTGTAGAACATGCTTGAGACATGTCTTGGTGATGTTGGTACATGTTGAATTACACCTTGGTGATGTTATGGTACATTGATTAGAATCATACCTTAACTATATTGGTATCTTGGTATCTTGGCTATGTTGGTATGTGTCATCGTGATGTTATCATATGCTTGAGGCACTTCATTGATGATATATTATGGTACATGGTGTATGGCATGATTGAGACATATCATGAGTGATATGGCATATGGTTGAAGCACATGGTATGGTACTAGTTTCGGTACATGGTTGATGCATGATATGGTATCGGTTTTGGTACATGATTGATGTACATGGTATGATACAGGTTCTGGAATATGGTTGATGGTTGATGTACATGGTTTGGTGATGGTTTTGGTATCCATGTGAGTGGATCTGGTTGTATTTGATGATGGTATATCATTGCCGATGACAATGATGGTGATAGTGATAGGTTGGATGATGGTTGATCATCAGTGACAGGTTGATATGACAGTGGTAGTCACAAGTTGATGTGACAGTGAAAGTGACAGGTTGGTTGATATATCAGTGGTATTGGAAGTTATAGGTTGATCAGTGGTAGTGACAATGATTCTACACTTATATTCCAGGGTGACAAGATGGGGCAAAGAAAGGGTGTTGTAGCCTCCTTTCGATTGGCGTCAAAGAATTCAGGGAGTTGTAGCATCCTTTAGGTTGGTGCCTATGAGATAAGGGGTCGTAGCCTCCTTCCAGTTGGTGCCGAAGAAAAAATGGAGTTGGAGCTTCCTTTAGGTTTGTTCCTGTAAATCACGGGGTCGTAGCCACCTTCTAGTTACAACTAGAGAATTCATGGAGCTATAGCTTTCTTGAGGTTGGAGCCTGTAATTACAGGGATGGTGCCTCCTTCCAGTTGGTGATGGAAAATTTGGAAGTTGGTGCTTCCTATGAATGTATTCTTGATATATATAAGAAAGCATTCTATGGTTTTCTCCCATTTGGGTTTCCATGTAAATTCTGGTGTACTATGTATTTGTGGTTGTTTATTATGCACTAATGAATGATAATGTTTATGATGCAATGGTATACTGAATGCATAAGTGGTAAATATTTAATATTGTTGATAAAGTTGAAGTTTATATATATTGTGATTAAAAGTGGTAAAAAGTGATCATACTGATTCACCCCCCCCTCTCAGTATTCCAACAATTGGCATCCGAGCAGGTCCTTCAAGAAAAATAGTTTAAGCACTAGAAGGAATATCATGGAGTACGCTGAGATTGGAGTACCACAGTTTGATGGTCATAATGGTCAGAGCTATGAGATGTTGAGAAATAGGATGAAAGAATTTCTAGGAGCACAAGGGTATGATGTTTGGTACTCATTTTTTACATGATACACCAGTTCAAAGAAACCAAAGAATGCAACCAAGAAGGAATTGAATAGAAACAACAATATAGAAATGAATTTTATCTTGGAAGGATTACTGGATCTAGTAAAAGAAAAAGTGGGACAATGTTCATTAACCAAAGAACATTGGGATAAGCTACATAATCTATACTTTAAGGAATCCCATTATATTGCATAGCTATAGAATGCTAATAAGAATAAATAAGATGCTCAAGTGGAACAAGAAGAAATATGTTATTCATGTAAGACATATTTATAAGAAGTTTGTGAAGAAGGAATAATAAATATTGAAGCAAAATTAATCAACAATTTAGACGATCTAACAAAAGTTTGGAAAAGAAGGAAATAATAGGTGAATAAAGAACACGTGAATAAAGAGCAGGTAAATGAAGAACATGTCCTAGAAGTCATACTCTCAATATTTGTAGTAGTATGAGATCATGATGAATCTACATGCAAAGAGGAAGAGATCAAAATTCAGGTTAGGGTGGCTTCCTCCACCTTTCTGAGCCATCCGACTTGGAGACTCCCAGTAAATATGAATATTGAATAGGGGGAGTCTAATAAAAAACTCTATAGATCAGAGAACTGTCTTTCGAGCAGTGTGAAGTGTTTGCATATTTTGGAAAGGTAATTTCATAATGGTTTGATGAAAAAAGTGCAAAATGTCTTGTGACAATTTGATTATTTGAGGAGAATATTTTAGAACACATACCCATGCATATATTAGCTAGTAGTTACACAGGTAGAGATTCATGATTGTATATAGGGTTTCAGACATATATTCAGGAAGGGATATATTTAGTACAAATTGTTCCATTATGAGAAGTCATATTGAGTAGCTTGAATATGTAGTGATTAGCTATAGAAAATTCGAAGAAGTATTAAGAATGGTAAAGTGACAGATGGGTCAACATTATATGCAGTTGAGTAGAAGAATCATGGGAAATTTTATGACATGTGGACATAGATGATTTTATGAGGTATTTTGGCAGGTCTAGTAGAGAGTACATAAGACATGAATTAGATAAGATGCATAACAATGGATGAAGGCATATTGTCAGGTAAAATCAATTACCCATAGGAAGGAAAACAATGAAAGGCACAAAAGACATGGGAAGAGAATTCTTGAGAATGAAATATATCATTAGAGGGAAATTGTTGAATGATGTTTTCATTGATGTGAACTTGAAAAGACATGAAGATTTGAAGTGAAGCAACTTTGAATGCTTTTTATATATGCTAGTGAATTACAAGAGGAAACACTAATGGACAAGAAGCACCAGAAGAGAGGAAAGGAAGCAAGTACAAGAATTTCCATATTGATCTACATTAAATATTTCAAATAAGTCAAGGGGAGAGAAATTGTTAGAGAAAGAGATTAGGAAAGAAATATTAGAAGCATGAAGACAGGGGGAGACATACTGACAAGGGGAGTTACCTTTTGCCCATGATGTCAAAGGGGGACAAAGATAAATACCAGAAGATAAAGATAAGAAGAATGAAGAAAAGGGGAGAAACCAAAAGAGGAGATACCCTTTTCCATTGATGTAAAAGGGGGAGAGAAATATTAGGAGCATTGGTCACATGTGGGATATGAGTGTTTCAGTCAATGCCAAAGGGGGATATTGTTGGACAATTGGTTTTCATTGATGTTGTTGGATCGTTGGTTTTAATTGATGTCAACATAAGTGGTTTTCATTGATGTTAACAAGATGTGATAGGTGCATTTTAAGAAGTATAAAAGAAGCCCTAGAGGTGTGGTCATGAAGCCCAAATTTGTTTGAGGAATAAGTACATAAAGGACAATAAAAATGCAGGTGACAAAATCATAGATGTTTATATAATCATCAATCCATTTCCAATGGTAGGTGGAACATCACATAGTTCCTCACACTTGAGGAGTTATGAGGTCATGAAGTTGGAAGCCCCAAAGAATGGTTAAGAATCCCTAAATAGTTACAAGTCATTAATTAAAAGGGTAAAGTTGTTATAACAATAAATTATAGGTTGGACCTTAATTAAAGTAAATATGTCACATGGAAAAGTATAAATACACTTCAATAAACCTTTCATTCTCACACACACAAATTTATTGAATATCTTCTATGTGATCACACTTGATCTATTTGGCGATTCTGAGGTAGTGAGTCTGAGGCAATGAAGAAAGTGTGAAGGAGAAGTTTTAGGACTTTATATGAGAGCAAGGGTTTTTTAGAAACCCTAGTTTGTCTGGCCCTCGCGCGTCAGACTACTTGCATCATGTGAGGCACCCCCACGGGTTGCTTAGTTCCTGCCACGCGAGGCCCTGTGTGACACTTGTCTTGGTCTCGCGAGGCTAAGACAAATATGGGGGAGAATGCTAGTACCATGTTGATTAGGCTAAGGAAGGGATATAGGTATATAATCTTATGTATCGGGTCAACTACATGTGTAAAGGTATGTTATTCTATGTGTTTTGAGGCTTGTATCTTGGAAGGTTGGCACTTGGTTGAGGCATGTCTTTGTGAGTTTTGGTATATTCCTTGAGCCACATCTTGGATAATTTTCATATGGTCCAGTGTATGTTATATGATTTAGGAATATCATGAGTGATGTGGCACATGTTTGATGATATCTCTTGGCACATGGTTTATGGATGTTGGCACATGCTTGAGGTACATGGTTTGAGGTACATCTTGGTTACATGTTGGTGATGTTATGGTGCATGCTTGAGTCATGACTTTGGTATCTTGTTGAGGCATTGGCATATGGTTGAGGAACATCTTTGGTGCATTATCTGAGGCACATCTTTGGAACATGTATGAGGTGCATTTATTGGTGATATTGATGCGTGTTTGAGGCACATATTGATGAGGTTATGGCACATGTTTGAGGTACATGCATTGGCTGTTGTGGAACATGATTGAGACATGTATTGGTGATGTTGATACATGTTCAATTACACCTTGGTGATGTTATGGTACATTGATTAGAAGCATACCTTGGCTTCACTAGTATCTTAGTATCTTGGCTATATTGGTATGTGTCATGGTGATGTTATCATACATTGCTTGATGCACTTCATTGATGATATCTTATGGTACATGGTGTATGTAATGATTGAGACATATCATGAGTGATATGGTATATGGTTTAAGAACACAATGTGATATAGGTTTCAGTACTTGGTTTATGCATGATATGGTACGGGTTTTGGTACATGATTGATGTACATGGTATGGTATACGTTCTGGTACATAGTTTCTGGTTGATGTACATGGTTTGGTGATGGTTTTGGTATCCATGTGAGTGGGTATGGTTGTAGTTGGTTGATTATGGTATATCAGTGACAATGATAGTGATATGATGGATGATTGGTTGATCATAAATGACAGGTTGATGTGACAATGGTAGTCACAAGTTGATGTGATGACGACAATGAAAGGTTGGTTGATATATCAGTGATAGTGGTATTTATAGGTTGATAAGTGGTAGTGACAATGAGTCTACACTTATATTTGAGGGCGAAAGGATAGGGAAAAGAAAGGGGGTTGTATCCTCCTTCCGATTGGTGCTAGAGAATTCAGGGAGTTTTAATGTCCTTTAGGTTGGTGCCTGTAAATTAAGGGGTCATAGCCTCCTTCTGGTTGGTGCCAAAGAAAAAAGGGAGTTGGAGCTTCCTTCAGGTTGGTGCATGTAAATCAGGGGGTCGTAGCCTCCTTCCAGTTGCAGTTGGAGAATTTAGGGAGTTGTAGCTTCCTTGAGGTTGGAGGCTGTAAATACAGGGTTGGTGCCTCCTTCCAGTTGGTGTTGGAGAATTGGAAAGTTGGTGCTTCCTATGAATGTATTCTTGATATATATAAGAAATAAATTCATAGTTTTCTCCCATTTGGGTTTCCACGTAAATTCTAGTGTATTGTGTATTTGTGGTTGAGTATTATGCACTAATGAATGATAATGCTGATGATGCAATGATATACCGAATGCATAAGTTGAATATTGATGATAAAGTTAAATTTTATATATACTATGATTGAAAGTGATAAAAAGTTCTCATACTGATTCACCCCCCGCTCAATATTCCAAAAATTGGTATTAGAGCAATTCATTCAAGAAAAATAGTCTAACCACTGGAAGGAAGATCATGGAGTACACTAATATTGGAGTACCATGGTTTAATGGTCAAAATGGTTAGATCTATGAGATGTGGATAAATAGGATGAAATAATTTCTAGGAACACATGGGTATGATGTTTGGTACTCAGTTGTTACATGATACACCAATTCAAAGAAATCAAAAACTGCAACCAATAAGGAATTGAAGAGAAACAAAAAAAGAAAAATGGATTTTATCTTGGATGGATTACCAGATCTAGTAAAAGACAAAGTGGGACAATGTTCATCAACCAAAGAACTTTTGGATAAGCTACATAATCTATAATTTAAGAAATCCCATTCTATTATAGAGCCAAATCATGCTAATTAGAATAAAGAAGATGCTGAAGCAGAATGAGAAGAAAGCTGCTCTTCATGTCAGGCACATTCATAAGAATAAGGTTGTGAAGAAGTCATAGTAAATATTGAAGCAAAATTAATAAACTCTTTAGATGATCTAATGAAAGTTTGGAAAACAAAGAGAGAACAAGTGAATAAAGAGAAGGTAAATGAAGAACATGTCCTAGAAGTCATACTCTCATAATTTGCAGTAGTATGAGATCATGATGAATTTACAAGAAAAGAGGAAGATTCCAAAATTTAGGAATATTATGAAGAGGAAGATTACTCTGCATTAGGGTGGCTTCCTCCACCTTTATGAGCCATTCATCTTGGATACTCCCAGTAAATATTAATATTGAATAGGGGGAGTCTAAACAATAACACTACAGATCATAGAACTATATTTTGAGAAGTCTGAAGTGTTTGCATATTTTGGAACCAAAATTTTAGAATGGTTTGATGAAAAAAGTGCAAAATGTCTTGTGACAGTTTGATTATTTGAGAAGAAAATTTTATAACACATACCCATGTAGGTATCAACTGGTAGTTAGACATGCTGAGATTCATGATTATATAAAGGATTCCACACATATATTTAGGTAGGGATATATTCAATATATATTGTTCCATTCTGAGCAGACAAATTGAGTAGCTTGAATATATAGTGATTAGCTGCAGAAAATTCAAAGAAGTCTTCAGAATGGTAAAGTGACAGATGGGTCAACATTGTATGTAGTGGAGTAGAAGAATCATGGAAATTTTTATGACATATGGACATAAATGATTTTATGAGTCATTTTGGAAAGTCTAGTAAAGAGTACAAAAGACATGAATCAAAGAAGATGCATAACAATGGATGAAGGAATATTGATAGGGGAAATTAGTTAGTCACAAGAAGGAAAAAAATGAAAGGCACAAAAGGACAGGGGAAGAGAATCCATCAATAGGAAAGATATCATCAGAGGAAAATTGTTGAATGATGTGATAATTGATGTGAAATTTACAAGCCAAGGAGATTTGAAGTGAATTAGCTTTGAATTATTTTTATATATGTCAGTGAATTACAAGAGGAGGCACCAATTGATAAGAAGCACGAGAAGAGAGGAAAGGAAGCAAGTACAAGAAGTCCCATATTGATCTACATGACATCTTTCATATAATTCAAGAGGAGATAATTCGTTAGATAAAGAGATTAGGAAAGAAAGATCAGAAGCATGAAGACAGGGGGAGACATACCGATAGAGGGAGTTACCTTTTTCCCCTCATGTCAAAGGGGGAGAAAGAGAAATATCATAAGAGAAATATTAGAAGAATGAAGACAAGGGGAGAATCCCCAAGGGGAGATACCATTTTCCATTAATGTCAAAGGGGGAGATAAATATGAGGAGAGAAAGATCAAGAGCTTTGGTCATAGGTGGATTATGAGTGTTTCCATCAATGCCAAATGGGGAGATTGTTGGATAGTTGGTTGTCATTGATGTTGTTGGATTATTGGTTGTCATTTATGTCAATAGTGGTTGTCATTGATGTCAACAAGATGTGATGGGTGCATTTGAAGAAGTATATAAGAATCCCTAGAGGTGTGGTCATGAAGCCCAAATTTGTTTGAGGAATACAAACATAAAGGATAATGTAAATGTAGGTAGCACTCTCATAAATTTATAGTCCTCATCATGCCTTTTCCAATGGTAGGTGGAATGTAACATAGTTCCTCACGGTTGAGGAGTTATGAGGTCATGAATTTGGAAGCCACAAAGAATGGTTAAGAATCCCTAAACAATTACAAGTCATTAATTAAAATGGTAAAGTGGTTATACCAAGAAAGTACAGGTCAACCCTTAAGTTAAGGAAAGAAGTCACATGGACAAGTATAAATACACTTCAATAAGATTCCCATTCTTACACACATAATTTTATTGAATATATTCTATGTGAGAACACTTGATCTA
>JZKD02S2348257.1:4866-16305 GCA_000966675.3 Picea glauca | reverse complement strand
AAAACCATACGTTTGGTCCATTTTTTTTCAGGTTGTTCCCTTCCAATCACATGTGCCCACTTCCATGTCTTGGACATCAAACTAGGACTTGTTGGAAAATAGAAATGCAAAAAAAATATGAGGTGCAGTCTGATAAAAAAATGCACCAAACGTATGGTTTTCAGGAACATAAAATGTGAGGAGAAAATTTGATTTCCTTTTTTATAAGTCACTATGGCTGGGATAGAGGTGGGTTCTATGTCGAACATTGATGTTCAGGAACAAGACCAAGACAACATTATTGTTGGGTATGTGTTATATTCTTTGCACGAGTAGTAGAGTTTGTGCGTTGCGTCGGGCACATGGGGGGGTTTGAGGGGGTGTAGGGGGGCAAATACCCCTGCGCGAGGGTTCAAAGGCAACGCTCCCGAGAAAAAAATTATGCCTCAGGAAACATGTCACATATTTAGGTGGTTTTTTGGCACATGGTTTCTTTGTCGATGGTTTTCTATTTTCGGTTAAGCAATTAGGATTGTTGACTAATGCAAGTCATTCAGTTAGGGTTTTGGATGCCACTAGCTCCTATATGTATATTGTATTGTAAACAATGTAACACAATGAAAATATAGAATATGTTGGTTTTCCCGGTTTGGGTTTCCAGGGAAAAAATATCTATGTAATGTTTGTATTTTCCATTGTATATTTTATGTTCTTTTACTAAAAATATGTTTGTAGTAAATATTGTACAAGGTTAAAATCTACAATTACATTCATGTTTCTCTGGTCATAGTAGTCACATACAAAGATGTTGTGCAAGGGGATTTTGACTAAGGCATTCCCAGTATTGAAAATTCTTACTTGCAAACAGGAAAAAACAAACAATGAATAGGGATGCAACCATGGTAGTAAAACTTACCCGTGAACGGGGAACGACCGAAGCGCAATTCCAATCGCGGATGCAGAATCCCAACTGTGCAAACTGCAACTTTATTAAATGTTTACATAGTGTGAGGCCCTTGGACGGTCCTCACAGTGTGAAATGTTTACTTAACATGCGTGTTACAATACATTTTCCTCCGATTTTTGGATACAATCTTGTTTGCAGTGAATTTGGGAAATATTGTTCTTCACCAACATTATTGGTTGGTTGGTTGATGCTTTCTCATTGGCTCGATGGATGCTTCTTATTGTTTTTTTATTCAACTTTGCAAATTTGAGGTCATGCAGCTGCAATTGGACCTCTTGGTGCATGTTCATTGGTTTGTTGTTTCCTGCTTACTCTTGTTTTCTTCATCTTTGCAAGGTTGGGATCCTACATCCATAGTTGGACATGTTGTTGCAGGTTGCACGGTAGGGATTCTTTATCCATGATTGACATTGCACTTCTATCATTCCCCATTCACCGGTAAGTCTCAGTGCCATGGTTGCATTCCTGTTCATTGGTTGTTTTCTATTTCCAATTTGCAAGTAAGAATTTTCAATACTGGGAATGTCTAAGCCAAAATACTCTTGCATAACATCTTCGTATGTGACTACTATGACCAAAGAAACAGGAGTGTGATGGTGTCTTGGTCTTGTTCTTGAACGTCATTGTTTGAGAGAGATCCCACCTCTATCGCAACCATAGTGACATATAAAAAAGGAAATCGAATTTTCTCCTCGTACTTTTTGTTCCTGAAAACCATAAGTTTGGTGCATGTTTTTCATGTTGTTCCCTTCCAAAATGTCTTGGTCCCCTTTGAATGTCAATGTTGGACACAAAACCTTCCTCTGTTGCAGCCACAATGAGATATAAAAAAAGAAATCGAATGTTCTCCTCATATTTTATGTTCCTGAAAACGATACGTTTGACAGAGAAACAGGAGTGTGATGTTGTCTTGTTATTGTTCTTGAACGTCGATGTTCGACAAATATCCCACGTCTGTCACAGGGATAGTGACATATAAAAAAAGGAAAACGAATTTTCTCCTTGTATTTTATGTTCCTCAAAACCATACCTTTGGTGCATTTTTTTCATGATGTTTCCTTCCAAAACATCTTGTTCCCCTTTGAATGTCAATGTTAGACACAGAACCCACCTTTGTTGCACCCATAGTGAGATACAAAAAAGGAAATCGAATGTTCTCCTCATATTTTATGTTTCTGAAAACCATACGTTTGAGTGCAACCCGGGCACTGAAACTTACCCGTCAATGTGGAACGTCAGAAATGCATTTCCAATCGCGGATGCAAAATCCCAACTGTGCAAAGTGAAACAACGGGTCCAACTGCAGATGCGGGACTTCAACCTTGCAAAAAGCAAACAAGAGCAAGAAAAGCAAACAACAAACCAATGAGTGAATTGACCAGGCATTGTTTTGTGACTATTATCGGACTACTATTTTGTGACTGAATTCCAAAATAGAGGGAGTGGGCATGACCACGCATTGTTGTAGATAGAGGGTGCATCGGACTATGGAAATGACAACAACTCACAAATTGAGCAGTTTTGGGAAAAATACATGACATGAAACATAGATCATTTGGATCCAGAGCTTGCCAAAGTTCATAAACATTGTCATACAAGAAGCTATAAAAAATGAAAAAATTCACATTTCAGATACAACTTCCCTATGCCGCCAATGATAACAAAAAGAATCGTAGAGCCAATTAGTTTGGAGGACAATGTTCTCATTGAGAAATCTAAATCTTTGTTCGCATTTCTAGAAAGGAGACTTTGATGACTTAATGACCTTCCAATACTTCTTGGCATAGCTAAATCTAACAGAAGATGAGTACATCCAAGACATACAATCTACACTTAAACAACCAACAGTTTTCCTTAAATGAAAATTTTTACATATATGGAACAACAGTTTCTCAAAGGACCAACCAGTTATGTGGAATGAAAATGAATACGCACAGTATGTCCTCAGTACATCATATTGTACCTCGTACATAACAAAGGTTGACAAATCTATGACAAGTGCATTCAGAAGAATACGCAAAGAGCATGAAAAAAAAAATATTGATGCTATGCAAATGACATGTGCACTTGAAAATACATTGCTTAATCTTCAACAAATGCCTGCTCAACAAACAGTCTATGTTGCACTTTCCTTGCCCCTGGAATGTGTTTCAAGGAAATGTTTCTTCACAAACACATCTCCACTTGAGAAATGCAAATTGGAACATGGTTTTACATTTGGGCCACCAAAAATACTATTAAAATAAAATAATATGAAAAATGTTGAAATAGATATAAACAACATTTCTTTGAACTTGAACCAGAGTTTGTCGAGCTCCAACTATATTTCATAGCTAAGAATGTTTTTCCCATAGTTAATGTGTTTCTATGGCTTCATAATTATCAGACTAAGTGTTGTTGTGTGAGGGATAAAGTTCTTTTCTCCCTTTCTTTTTCCTCTTCTATACTTACCTTTTTTCCCTTTTCTTCTTCCCCTCTATTATTCATTTATGGTTCTATACTTAGTCGTGTTTCTATGCTCGCGGGTGTCTGGGGTGGAAAACTAAAAAATCCTCATCTCCATCTATATATTCACATCACGAGTCCGACCGACGTCGTTCGTTTGCATACTTATCCAATTTTATGGTCATGGATTCGTGGGTAGGCGCTATCGAACTCTCATGCCATGTGCTCAAGGTCTACATCTTGCACCCAAAAATTTGGTGATCCACGATTTGACCCTGGACTCCTCGAACTCGCAAGACTCAGTCTACCTATAATGAATCTGTCTAACTGCCCCACATTTCCATACTTAGTCGAGTCTTCAAAGTTTTTCGCGAGTTCACAGACCCTCGGGTTCACAAAAGTTTGAAAGAATTTTTGGCTCCCCTCCATCCCCGCCACCTTCACCCCTTCCCAATGCACGTTAATTATTCTATTACTAGTGAAAACTCACCAGACAGGTTCGAAAATATTGTCATTAATAAGCGGAAAGCTCAAGGACATCTCCCATTAAAATGAATTAATGGGAGAATATTGTGGGATCTAATGATTTTTTATGTCGATCTTGAATTGGCAAACATTTGTTGGTTATTTTAGTATTTTTAAGGCATCATCATAGTAAGAATGCAATATTGTGCTAGCCCATTGTCATCTACAAAGGTGTTGACGTCATGTCCCTCTTTAATACTGTGCATATATTACAGGTTGTCATATTTGAGAATATGCTTGCATATGAAAATGTTAACTCATATTTTCTTTATCGCCTATGTGTTTGAGAAAAATTTATGAGTCGAAAACCCCCTTCAAATTGGAACATGGTTTACATTTGGGCCACAAAAGTACTATTAAAATAAAATAATATGACTAGTATTGCAATAAATATAAACAAATTATCTTTGTACTTGAACCTGAATTTGTCAAGCTCCAGGTATATTCCATAGCTGAGAATGTTTTTCCCATAGTTAATGTTTATGGTCATGAGTTCCCGGATTGGCGCTATCAAACTCTCATGCCCCCTATTCTGTGATATACATCTTGCACCCAAAACTGTCGTGATCTACAATTCGACCCCAGACTCCTTGAACTCGCAAGATTCACTCTACCTACGATGAGTCTATCCTCGTTCATCTGATTGCCTCACCTTTCCATACTTAGTCGATTCTTCAACTCTTATTGTCACAGATTCCGTGGTTCGCGGGCTCTCGGGTTCAGAAAAGTTTGAAATCATTTATCGCTCTCATCCATCCCCACCACCTTCACACACTTCCCGATGCAAATTAATTATGCTCTTAATTGGTGACAATTCACCACACAGGTACGAAAATATTAGCATTAATAACCAGGAAGCTCGAAGACATCTCCAATTAAAATGCATTAAACCAATATCTACGGGAAATTATATTATCATCCCCCAATGTTCATTTTAAATACTATTAGGACACAATTACTGTCACATGTTGCAATACAAACAAATCTTCATCAAAGAATTAGATTTTCTCACGGGCACCCCAGATGCACTCCAGTCACCTGATATCGAATTGGCAGAGGTCAATATTATAGGATCTAAAAAAAAAAATTGTGGATCTTGAACTCAGAAAAATTGTTGTTTGCTTTAGTTTTTTTAAGTCATTCTACCCCGCCTTTCCATACTTAGTCAATTCTTCACCTCTTGTTGTCACAGATTCATGGGTTCTCGGGCTTCCAGGTTCACAAAACTTTCAAACCATTTTTCGCTCGTGTCCATCTCCGTCACCTTTGTGCCCTTCCCAATGCAGATTAATCATGCCTTTATTAGTGAAAACTCACCACACATATTCAAAAATATTGGCATTAATAGGCGAAAAGTTTGAGGACATATCCGATTAAAACGTATTAAACCAAGATTTACGGAAGATTATATTATCATCCTCCAGCATTCATTTTAAACACTTATTCCCATTTCCCTCTATCATCGAAAACTTGGGCTTTAAGGTGCCTTACTTGTAATGTTCCTGGTCATCCACATGTGAGACAACTTAGAGATGCCATTTAGGCCCAATTGAAATACGAGGGAGTGGTTTTATGTGACGTTAGCTTTGAGGGAAAAATATTTGGTTAGCCAACAGAAACTCAGACAAAAAAAATTCAAGTATCTTATGATTGGTATTCTCCATGTATTTGATCATTTGGTTGGTTGAAAGGCCTGCCTTAAGATTTGTATGTTGAACTTCTTTATTTTGTTACTGGAAACTGGAAGGGAATTTCAAGTCACCTGCAAAATGCTCCTTTTTTAAGTATATAGCTTCTTCCAACCACACCAGAATTTATCTTTCGATAGAGGAGTCACACATATCGTGGCTTACAAAATGGTCTAGAATTTTCGGAAGTGACACCAAATATTACTCCATGCATGAATATACTCAGAAGGAAATTATAAATTTAGATCCTCGTGAAGGTGAGAAACTGTATGAGTGGTTGAATCAACATCCTAAAATTACATAACTTTCTATTTCAAAGTTTGTTGAGAGACTTTTGGGTGTAGTAACAGACTTGACAGAAATTCAGTTTCTTTCTCAAAGTTTGTTCACCAACCTATGGATGTAGTAACAGACTCGACATACAATCAACTTTCTATCACTACTGCACATTTTTTTCACTATTCCTATGCAGCAATTAATTGCATCTGGGTCAAAGAGATTACCACTATTTGCAAGAATATTCTCCTAGTGGTTGAAGGTGGGTATATAATTAGGGAAGGAGGCTCTCAAAAAATTTTGATGCCTGCATCGAAAAGCAACTAGGATAAGTTAATGGGAAGGAATTCTGGACTATGGACTTTGCAACACTTTCTGAAGATTACTTTGCACTACCACCTTCTACAGGAAGTTTGACTTATTCACGTAATGATTTGGTTTCTGAAGATCACCTTTTACTACCACCTTCATGTAATGATTTTGTTTCATTCTTTAGAAGAGACCTTGATGTAGTAGATACTCCATAGCTATTTCCATTGAATATCAATCTTCTTGTTGTTTCTCTTGCTTTGAATAAGGAGAATGCATTTCTTCTATCGCAGTAGATCCTATATTTGAAAAAAATGGAAGTTGATCGATGCTTGAAGTATTAACTTGTTTGGTTCAAATAAATCGCCATGACCTCGTCACAAGCATCTCTCCAGTTGTTCATCAGGATCACAGGTCAATAAGCACAGAGTGCCTTCCTGTTTGTAGAGTGCTTCCATCCCCAGCTTGGGTTTGCAAAGATGCTTTTATTGCTAGCTTGTTTCTTTCTCTTGGTGGTGGATCCTTCTATCCCAACCAACCTGATGGAAATAAACTAGCTCTAGGGAGTTTGATCGCTTCCGGGGTTCTGAGTTGAATATATATCAATTTCAATTAAATTAAAAATGTTTATGTGTGCAACCTAATGTTAGACATAGAAAAAACATTTTTTTTGTTTTTTAAAATATAAAATAATGTATTTTTTTAACACACGACTGGTCGAAAAGTTTCAGGCATTGTTTGGGATTCACGTCCTTCAAGGATGTAAATCATTTACACAATTAATATTGCTTGTGTAAATGCATTCGACTCGTCATCGACTATGGAAATTGCATTAACATTGCAATGTCCAGATAATAAATGTCTAACATACACCTAATGTCAAGGTCATCATCGCATAGGACATCCAACCTCCAAATATTTTTGGACTCACAGAGACATTGTAATTGTCGTAAAAAAACAACTCTAAAGTCGATGCTCTTTTGCAGATCTAACAACTCTGCACTCTAAGTGCTTTGACAATGACAAGCCTACTTGTTCACCACATTACAGCCATGCAATCGATGGCATTGTTCCCATTTCCACCGCCAATGTCAATATCCGAAGTTGAAGCTATCTGGAGCCTGGAGTCACCGCCAGTGTCCATGTCTGAAGCTGAAGCTACCTGGAGCCTGGGGTCACGACTTGATACACTTGACATTAGTACCAGTAGTGATCGAAATTTGATTGTATGTCGAGTTTGTTACTACATCCATAGGTCGCTCAATAAACTTTGACATAGAAGCTGGTTGTTTGTTGAGTCTGTTACTACATCCAGAAGTCACTCAACAAACTTTGATATAGAAAGTTATGTAATTTTAGAATGATGATTTAACCACTAACACAGTTTCTCACCTTCGTGAGGATCCAAATTTATAATTTCCTTCTGAATATATTTGGGAATGGAGTAATATTTGGTGTCACTTCCAAATATTCCAGACCATTTTGTGAGCCACACTATGTGCCACTCCTATGACGAAAGATAGATTCTGGTGTGGTCTGCATCATTTGATACTCTTGCCAAATCTATGTTGTTGGAAGAAGCTATATACTTCAACACAGAAGCATTTTGCAGGTGACTTGAACGTCCCTTCCAATTTACAACAATAAGACAAATAAATTCAACATACAAATCTTTAGGCAAGCCTTTCAACCAAACAAACAATCAAATACATGGAGAATACAAATCATAATATACTTGAATTTTTTGTCTCGGCTTATGTTGGCTAATAGAATTTTTTTCCTCCAAAGTTGGCATCACATAAAACCACTCCCTCGTCTTTGAATTGGGCCTGAATCGCATCTCTAATTTGTCTCAGATGTGGATGACCATAAACATTACAAGGAAGGCACCTTAAACCCCAAGTTTTCGATGATAGAGGGAAATTAACACTTATCAAAGTACGAAATGTTGAATAAAAAGCTAATGTAGCCAGGCCATATCTATAAGAGACAAAGTATTCAAGAAGCTAACTGAGATAGATCTAGCTGGCAACACCCATGAAGTCCAAGACCGAAAATTGATATTCAACTCGTTGTTTTTAACCAGGAAAGCATTGGATGATCAAGTTGAAATCTATAAAAGACTGTCATTTGAAAATTTCTATAGCATTCTTGAATATGGTGAAGATGGCGTGAAAAACTCGCTAGTTGATTATTGGATTAAAAACTAAGNTCAGTTTCTTTCTCAAAGTTTGTTCACCAACCTATGGATGTAGTAACAGACTCGACATACAATCAACTTTCTATCACTACTGCACATTTTTTTCACTATTCCTATGCAGCAATTAATTGCATCTGGGTCAAAGAGATTACCACTATTTGCAAGAATATTCTCCTAGTGGTTGAAGGTGGGTATATAATTAGGGAAGGAGGCTCTCAAAAAATTTTGATGCCTGCATCGAAAAGCAACTAGGATAAGTTAATGGGAAGGAATTCTGGACTATGGACTTTGCAACACTTTCTGAAGATTACTTTGCACTACCACCTTCTACAGGAAGTTTGACTTATTCACGTAATGATTTGGTTTCTGAAGATCACCTTTTACTACCACCTTCATGTAATGATTTTGTTTCATTCTTTAGAAGAGACCTTGATGTAGTAGATACTCCATAGCTATTTCCATTGAATATCAATCTTCTTGTTGTTTCTCTTGCTTTGAATAAGGAGAATGCATTTCTTCTATCGCAGTAGATCCTATATTTGAAAAAAATGGAAGTTGATCGATGCTTGAAGTATTAACTTGTTTGGTTCAAATAAATCGCCATGACCTCGTCACAAGCATCTCTCCAGTTGTTCATCAGGATCACAGGTCAATAAGCACAGAGTGCCTTCCTGTTTGTAGAGTGCTTCCATCCCCAGCTTGGGTTTGCAAAGATGCTTTTATTGCTAGCTTGTTTCTTTCTCTTGGTGGTGGATCCTTCTATCCCAACCAACCTGATGGAAATAAACTAGCTCTAGGGAGTTTGATCGCTTCCGGGGTTCTGAGTTGAATATATATCAATTTCAATTAAATTAAAAATGTTTATGTGTGCAACCTAATGTTAGACATAGAAAAAACATTTTTTTTGTTTTTTAAAATATAAAATAATGTATTTTTTTAACACACGACTGGTCGAAAAGTTTCAGGCATTGTTTGGGATTCACGTCCTTCAAGGATGTAAATCATTTACACAATTAATATTGCTTGTGTAAATGCATTCGACTCGTCATCGACTATGGAAATTGCATTAACATTGCAATGTCCAGATAATAAATGTCTAACATACACCTAATGTCAAGGTCATCATCGCATAGGACATCCAACCTCCAAATATTTTTGGACTCGCACCGACATTGTAATTGTCGTAAAAAAACAACTCTAAAGTCGATGCTCTTTTTCAAATCTGACAACTCTGCACTCTAAGTGCTTTGATAATGACAAGCCTACTTGTTCACCACATTACATCCATGCAATCGATGGCATTGTTCCCATTTCCACCGCCAATGTCAATATCTGAAGTTGAAGCTATCTGGAGCCTGGAGTCACCGCCAGTGTCCATGTCTGAAGCTGAAGCTACCTGAAGCCTGGGGTCACGACTTGATACACTTGAAATTAGTACCAGTAGTGATCGAAATTTGATTGTATTTCGAGTTTGTTACTACATCCAGAGGTCGCTCAACAAACTTTGACATAGAAGTTGGTTGTTTGTCGAGTATGTTACTACATCCATAAGTCACTCAACAAACATTGAGATAGAAAGTTATGTAATTTTAGAATGATGATTTAACCACTAATACAGTTTCTCACCTTCGTGAGGATCCAAATTTATAATTTCCTTCTGAATATATTTGGGAATGGAGTAAAATTTGGTGTCACTTCCAAATATTCCAGACCATTTTGTGAGCCACACTATGTGCCACTCCTATGACAAAAGATAGATTCTGGTGTGGTCTGCATCATTTGATACTCTTGCCAAATCTATGTTATTGGAAGAAGCTATATACTTCAACACAGGAGCATTTTGCAGGTGACTTGAACGTCCCTTCCAATTTACAACAATAAGACAAATAAATTCAACATACAAATCTTTAGGCAAGCCTTTCAACCAAACAAACGATCGAATACATGGAGAATACAAATCATAATATACTTGAATTTTTTGTCTCGGCTTATGTTGGCTAACAGAATTTTTTTCCTCTGAAGTTGGCATCACGTAAAACCACTCCCTCGTCTTTGAATTGGGCCTGAATCACATCTCTAAGTTGTCTCAGATGTGGATGACCATAAACATTACAAGGAAGGCACCTTAAACCCCAAGTTTTCGATGATAGAGGAAAATTAACACTTATCAAAGTACGGAATGTTGAATAAAAAGCTAATGTAGCCAAGCCATATCTAGAAGAGACAAAGTATTCAAGAAGCTAACTGAGATAGATCTAGCTGGCAGCACCCATGAAGTCCAAGACCGAAAATTGATATTCAACTCGTTGTTTTTAACCAGGAAAGCATTTGATGATCAAGTTGAAATCTATAAAAGACTGTCATTTGAAAATTTCTATAGCATTCTTGAATATGGTGAAGATGGCGTGAAAAACTCGCTAGTTGATTATTGGATTAAAAACTAAGATATTGAAGAAGCATTGCACAACCTCTCTATTGATCTAAGGGACTTGGAAAGTGAATTCTTCAGTATAAAAATTTGGCATGAAATCAATGTGACGGCTATGAGGAGTTACATCGAGGAGTGGTTCAAAAAGGTTTTCGACAAGATTTCCAATGAAGGGCAAAGGATGCTTGAGACGGTTCCCATAACCGTCGAGGAAATCCATAAAAGGGCATCAACGAGAAAATCACAAGGCATGGGAAACCATCATAGTAAGTTCATACTGATCACATTCTTACGTCTTTGTCAATGTCTTCATCCAGTTAGTTTACCACCTTAAATAGAAAGGTTTAACCAAGGGTTGACAATTTTGTCTTTATTCTTGCCAGGTTTTGTTGTCTTCCATCACCGACTTTATTCTTTCTGCAGGCTTGATTCGTGTACATGTTTTCTTTATGGTCCGCAGAAGCCCCAATCCCAGTCATTATGGAAAATGCATTTAAATTTCAAAGAATAAGTGTTGAACTATATATTTTTTTACAAATTCCAAGAGAGATATTTTGGGAAATAATATCAATTGAATTTTGTAACCCAATTTATCTGAATATAAAATATTTGAGATTGTTGT
>JZKD02S2348224.1:14040-24774 GCA_000966675.3 Picea glauca | reverse complement strand
ACATTCATGTTGATCAATTGTTGTTATTAATAAGTTTGATAAATTAATTATTATTAAAATATTGAAAAAGAAGCAATACTGATTCACCTCCCCCTCTCAACATTGGCCAATATTTCAAAAATAGGTATTAGAGTAGGTTCCTTCACCATAGTCTAACAACTTGAAGGAAAGATCTTGATAAATCACTATGGATGAACAAGAAGGAATGTCCTCTAACATAGAACCATTATTCAAAGGAAATGATTATGCATTTTGGAGAATAAGGATGAAAAGTTATCTGATGGATCTTGGATGTGATGTTTGGCTATTTGTGGTAGATGGTTACACTTTACCAACTATTTCACTTTCAAACACTTCTGCAAAGAAAATTTTCAATGATAATTCAAGGGTTTTTAATACACATCTGGGTGGATTAGAAAAATCTATATTCGTAAAAGTGATGCATTGTAAATCAAAAAAAGAAATTTGGGACAAACTTAAAATCATCAAAGAAGGAGATTCCAAAGTCAAGAAATAAAAACTTCAAACATACATAGGGAAGTTTGAAAGTCCGAAGATGAAAGAGGAAGAAAACATTGCAAAATATCTTCAAAGAGTTGATGAAATTGTCAATTTAATCAGAGCTCCGGGAGAAGATATAGAAGACAAAATTATCATTCAAAATGTGTTGAGATCATTACCAATAATATATGATGCCGATATATCTACCTTGGAGGATTGATAATACCTTGAAAACTTACAATGGATGAACTTCATGGGATCCTTATAGCCTATGAAATGAGAACCGGACAAGAAAAATCATCAAAAGGAAAAACAACCTTCAAAGCATCAAAAACAACAAAGAACCATGAGCATGTTTCAGATGAAAATCACTTTGACATATCATATGAAGAAGAGGCCAAATTCATAAGGAAACTCAAGAAAGGGTCTGACAAATACAAAGTGAAGTTACCTTTCAAATGCTTCAACTGTGACAAAATTGGACACTTTGCTAACAAATGTCCTTATCCCAAGGAGGATAGTGATGATGAAGAAACCTATAACCCTAAAAAGGGTAAAACTGGAAACAAGAAGAAATTCTACAAGAAAAAGAAGAACTTTTACTCCAAAGAAGACAATAGTTCATATGACATGAGTGAAGATGATGAGACATATCTTCTATTTATGGGAATAGAAACTCCAAATAATGCTGCTAATGACAATGAATACAACTATGAAGATCAAGGAGAGGTAAACCTTGAAGAAGAACTTATTAGTGCTCTTGAAAAACTGAGGAAGTATAAAAATAAGAACAAGTCACTGAAAGAACAACTAGTGGAATATGAAGGAAAACAAAAATCAAGAGAAAATGAAGTTTAAAAAACTATCAAAGAATCAAAACAAATTATTATTGACTTGAAGACTGAACTCCAAGAAGCCAAAATAATTGAAGAAGTCATTTTAAAACAACTCAATGATAAGAAACAACATTGTGAAAAGATAGAGGCTGAAATTGTGCTTCTAAAAAGGGAACTTGAGAAAGGGAAGAACCACTCAAGATTTGAAAATAGCTCAAAAATATTGGACAATATTCTTAACAGTCAAATATCACTAAGCAATAAGACAGGGCTGGTTTTTGACCAAAACAATTTTAACAAAGGATCTAACTCTACATCTTAGGAAACTAACAAAAATCCAAAACGTTATGCATCTGCCCTTCAAAGCTCTCTCAAAAGGAAAGAAAACAAGATAAAAGTTGATTCCAATCTACATAAATATGATCAACTTTCAAAAGAAAATGAATACAGATGGAATACAATTACAAGAAGAACTCCCTCCAAAAGGTATCAACATCTCTTTCTTGGATATTGCTTCTCTTGCAATAATTTTGGGCATAAAACATTACACTGTATAGCTTATCATAAAAATGTTCAAAGATATGGTTATAAGAACAAAAAGAATAGGAATATTCATGAGAGTAGAAACTATAATTCATTATCTCCATTACAAGCTTACAATGTTGAATGTTTCAAGTGTAAGATTTATGGTCACAAATCTAGTGAGTGTAGATTATCAAAATTCTCCATGAAGACATGTTTCCCTAACATTCAAGAAAATTATAAAAAAATGTGGAAGGAAAAACACTTGGAGGAAAAATAAACAGAATGTAAGGTATCCTTGTATGCCAAGAGCAAAAGAAGCCAATGGTATGTTGACAGTGGATGTTCTAAACATATGACATGTGATCAAAACAAATTTCTCATTCTAGAAAGAAAAGAAAAAGGAAAGGTTACATTTGGAGATGATGCCTCTGCAAAGATATTTGGAAAGGGTACAATAAGTCTGGGAAATAACAAAGCCAAAGCAGAAAATGTGTCGTTGGTTGAAAACTTGAATTCTAATCTCTTCAGTGTGATCCAAACATGTGATCAAGGTCACATACTCATATTTGACTCTAAAAAATGTGAAATTAGAAAATAAGGCTCAGGAAAATTAGTAGCTATTTCACCAAGAACACCAAGTAATGTATATATCTTAAACATAGAAGAAGAAGAAAGGTGTTGCATGAGCCAAGTAGATGAAAGTTGGATATGGAAAAGAAGAATGGGACACTTAGGTTTTGAAAATCTGATAAAAGTTGGTAAGAGGGAAGTTGTAAGAGATATGACAAAGATTATTAAACCTTTAAACTCTGTTTGTAGGCACTGCCAACTTGGAAAGCAAACAAGATTAAGTTTCAAGACAAATGAATACTCTACATTAAAACCTTTGGAACTTTTTCACACTGACTTCTGTGGAACAACAAGAACCAAGAGTACACAAGGTTACCATTGCTTCATTCTATTCATTGATGACTATACAAGAATGACTTGGGTATCCTTCCTTAAAGAAAAATTAGAAGCACTCAACAAATTAAAAGTCTTCAAAGAACATGCTGAAAATGAAACTAATCTCAAGATCAAGTGCCTAAGATTAGATAATGGAGGGTAATTTACCTCAAATGTATTTAATGAGTTTTGTGAATATCATGGAATTAAAATATTTTTTTCATCCCCAAGAAATCCTTAACAAAATGGAGTCGTTGAAAGAAAAAATAAAACTGTTCAAGAAGGAACTGAAACTATGTTAAATGAATCCAAACTCCCATATATCTAATGGAGAGAAGCAATATATACGACAATATATATACTTAAAAAAGCATAACTTAGAGTTAACCTTGACAAGACACCATATGAGTTGTGGTTTTGTATACCAACATCTGTAAAACACTTCAAAGTCTTTGGGAGAAAATGGTATATAAAAAGAGATGATGAAAATCTAGGAAAATTTGATTCTAGATTACATGAAGGAATATTTCTTGGTTACTCATCCAATAAAAAATCCTACAGATGCTACAATCTAAGATTGCACAAAATTGTGGAAAGTGAAAATATAAAGGTGGATGATCTAACATCAAGAAGAATCAAGTCTCAATACAATTCACAAGTTGATGAAAGAAGAAGAGATGATGATGAAGAAGAAGAAACTGAATAAATACAAGAAGAAGAATCAAAAAGTGAGGAAGAAAACTAAGATGAAACATCAACAAGACAAGAGTCAAAATCACCATTAAGAAGAGTAAAAAGAGATCATCCTGAAAGTCAAATCATAGGAAACAAAAGTGATGGAGTTGGAACAAGAAGAAGACTAACATATGAATCAGAACAAGTAATGGTCTCCCTAATAGAACCCAAAACATTTGCATAAGCTAGCGAAAATGAAGATTGGATCAAAGCCATGAATGAAGAGCTTGATCAAATAGAAAATAATAAGACCTTGGATCTTTTTCCAATACCAATAGAGAAAAATGTGGTAGGGACCAAGTGGGTTTTCAAAAATAAATTTAATGAAGATGGTCAAGTTATCAGGAATACAACAATACTAGTATGCAAAGGATATGCCCAAGTAGAAGGTATTTATTTTGAGGAAACATTTTCCCCAGTAGCCTAGAATCTATCAAACTGTTCTTGGCATTTACATGTTTCAAAAAATTTTAAATATATCAAATGGATGTCAAATCAACATTCTTAAATGGAAATCTACAAGAAGAGGTTTATATAGAACATCTCGAGGGATTTATGTTATCAGAAAATAAAGACCATGTCTGTAAATTAAATAAAGCATTGTATTGTCTCAAACAAGCTCCTAGGGCATGGTTTTCAAGACTTGATAATCATTTACAACAACAAGGATACAAAAGAGGAGCTACTGACAACAATATTTACAATAAAATTGAAAATCATAATATGATTATTGTTGTAGTATATGTGGATGACATCATCTTTGGGAGTAATCAAAATCCTTTAAGAAAATAGTATGCTACATAAATGCAAAAATAGTTTGAAATGTAAATTATTGGTGAACTAACATTCTTCTTGGGTTTACAAGTTTCACAATCAAACAAATGTATATTCATATCTCAGACTAAATACATTAAAAAATGTTGAATAAATTTAAGATGGAAGAGTGTAAACCTATGAACACTCATATGGTTACAGGTTGCAAACTAAAAAAATATGATGAATCATTAGAAGTAGACCAAACCCTGTATAGATCAATGATTGGTAGCCTATTATATGAAAAAACAAGAATAGATATCATGCAAGTTGTAGGATTAGTGGCTAGATTTCAATATGCACCTAAAGAGACTCATATGAAAGTAGCGAAAATAATTTTCAGATATCTTAAAGGCACCTTGGATTTTGGATTATGGTATCCAAAAGGAGAAGACTTGAATTTAACTGCAAATACTGATGCAGACTAGGCTGGTAGTGTGGGTGAAAGAAAACACACTAGTGGAGGAGCATTCTTCCTAGGAAAATGTCTTGTTTCATGGATAAGTAAAAAACAATCCTCCATATCACTATCTACAACAAAAGCTGAATATATTTCTGGTACATCTTGTTGCACTCAAGTAATCTGGATGAAACAAACCCTAGAATACCTTCAAGTGAAGTATGATCACCCTATTACTATTAACTGTGATAATACTAGTGCTATAAATCTCTCTAAAAATCCTGTCATGCACTAAAAAACCAAGCATATTCCAATTAAATTTTATTTCTTAATGGAACAAGTTTCTCAAAAAGTTGTTAAAGTGGAAGATGTGGATACTAAATAAAAAATTGTAGATACATTCACAAAACCTTTACCTAGGGGTACTTTTGAATACCTTAGACACAAATTAGGGGTAATTTCCATATCCAATTGAATTGCACAAGTTTCATTAGAAAATGAGTACATGGGAAGGGGGAATATAACCTCAGGGGGAGCAAAGAAACATCCCTTCTGCCATTGCTGTCAAAGGGGGAGAAGAAACAACAAAACCCAGTTAATTGGAAAGGGGTTTTACCTTGTTTTCATCAATGCCAAAGGGGAAGAATGTTGGACATGATATTATGTTGTTGGCATTGATATCAAAGATGGTGTATGATGTAGGCATTGATGCAAACATGATATCAATGGCTAATGGGGTATTTCCATTTAGAGAAAATGTTGGAATTGGTGTTCTATTATTTTTTTTAACAGGTCTTGTGTGGTCATCGAACCCATCAACATCCACAAACTAGTCATTGTACAATTTGTTCATCTTCAACCTTAGTGAGAGGGGAGCAACATCCATAATGCAGAGGATTTTTAAGAATTCAATAGACATTGATCTTAGGGAACTAATATCCTTGGAATATGTCATGGAGGAATTATATATGGAACACTTGGAGGATTATTTAATGAGTCACAATAGGGTTCAATACTAACTTTTTGTCTCCAAATAAATAAATTTCCTAAATCTACGAATCCCACAGATTATAACACTCGTTTCTATCCTTTAGACCAATGGTAGAAAGCTTTAAAAACCTCCCTGTCATAATACATATACACTCCTATAGACCCATGTGATTAAGGGTTCAAAACCTGCACTTAAGCTCAAAGGCACTTGTATACAAACAACATAATTAACCCCAACCGTTTGTCAAATGTTTGATTAAGTCGTGATCATTGGATCAAGATTCCAACACACAGTGATCATCGATGGAGAAGGATTTTTGGAGTCACCCGATATCAATACAAAGGAGGATCGAACGACAAGGATTAGTTTCACGATTTCAAGGTGCTCAAAGTTTTAATGGAATAATAAATGGTGATGATCGTTGAAGCCAAAAAGAAGCACAATCGAACGACTTAAAACAATTTCACATATGAACAAGCATGAAGCATAAGTGGAAGGGGTGGACACAAAAAGTGTATTATGGTATATTTGATAATCCACGTGTCAGCATGGTGTCTCTTCGCATTTTTGGTCTGGAAGTATACTGTGTGCAAGTTTCATTTGCGAAAAGCATGTGGATTGTTCACTCAACTTTTGATCAAGTCACAACTGTTGATTTTATTGAAGCATAGATCGTCCACTCAATGCAAGATTAAGTCCGCATTGTCAGATCAAGATCAAAGGGAAATAAATCAATGGACTAAATTGAACTCACATTGAAAGAGTACTCGAGGTTTAACACGAGGTTCGCCATCCACAAAGTGGTTTAATGAGACCACCTTTGAAGATGGAAAAGCGTACACAGATACTCTCAGCAGTGGTTTTTAAAACCACCAACTGCGCATCCGTGGGACTTATCTTATGGTTCCAACCCATGGTCACATGGGAAGGAGGTAAGCCCTCGATGTATTACACATTGATAAACTCTAATGACACTTGGTATATGGTTTAGTCACTTAATAAAATAATATAAGGGTCTTCGGGCTAGGTCATAGAAGAGAACATTATGTGTATCCAGCTATTGATCACAACGATTGGTCCTATGGGTAAAGGAGGCCATGATCTAGAACCTATCCATCATTTCATTTACAAAGAGCATCAAGTAGAACACAACTTGCACCATTTTGCAACATTTGAATAAAATTCTCGCACTATTGAAAGGATCCTGAATTACGAGTGCCAATTGAGAATATGATTATTAATTTAATTATTTATTAAATAGATTTTTGAAGATGAACCAAAGTCACCCAATTACTTAATGATAATGATAAAGAAATAAATTTGTTGTTAAAACAACATTGATAATATAAAAAGACACATTGGTTCATTTGCACTTTTATGAAGAGACACAATGGTTCATGTCATACTCATACATATTTTGGAAGTTTATATAAACAAAAAGGAACGATTAGAAGAAAGTGTCTCTATGGTCCAATTCAAAAGATAAAAACAGAATCATAGTCCAAGTAAGAAATTAAATATGTTGATGAAGTGAGGAGCAAGGGAGTATTGCAATCCTCTACAAGTTGAAGCCTAAAACCGAGAGTTGGTGTTCTAAACAGAGAGTTGGTGCTTCCTAGAGTTGGTGCTCTAAATAGGGAGTTGATGCTTCCTAGAGTTGGTGCTTTCTAGAGTTGGTGCTCTAAACAGGGAGATGGTGCTCTAAACATGGGATTGGTGTCTCCTTGAGTTGGTGCTCAAAAGAAGAGACATTGGTGTCTCTTATACATTGTAACTTGTATTTTTTGTGATTGTTAAAATTAATTTCTGTTTTCAGTACATTCCTGTTTATCAATCACTAGTAAATTTGGGTCATTTTGCGATGGTAATTTCATTGCGCGTGCGACGTTCTATCATGGAGATGGCGACGAATCTTAGAGCCCCAAAATGTCATATTGCTTGTCATGGAAATTGGACTCCTATACCAGGGGTCATGGTCCTTCAATAATTAAAGAAGAAATATGGCCTCCTATACTAGGACAATAACCAAGATGGCCTCACGTAGGGATAACAACCAAAATGGCCTCCTGTACTAGGATAATAACCAACCATGAAAAATTGGACTCCCGTACCAGGGATCATGACCCAAGTCACTAGGGCTCCCATACTAGGGATAATACCCTTCATTATAAAATGCAAGCTACTACAGAGTAACGACGAAATCAAATAAGGAATGTAGTACAAGACTTACCTTAGTCTACAATCATGCTCAATCTTGCTTGCATTCCTTGAATTCTTTTTAGGTGGCTTATGTTGCTTTCCTTTCTTCCACAATGGACAATGATTTACATAGTGATAAGGGCTTGAAACCTTTCACATCACTAGCTTGTCAAAAATGGAACTGACCAATTACTCCAAAGGTGCTCAGATCTGGCCACAAAACTTTCTTTAAAATTGTCTCATATAGATTTAAAACTCAGTCTTTTACTACCCTAAACTCTGCCTCAAATCGCTTTGAAGAATTCGCCCAAGATGCTTTGTAACTTGCCTTGAGATGGACTAGAATCTTCGCTGGAATGTACCACACAACGTGGTCTTAGTATTGTCCCATATTTTCTCTGCAATTCACCTTTGGACAGCTCCAGAACTCGCCTTTAGAATAGGCTTATATCTGCGTCAGAACATCCTTAAATATGGTCTCTAAATCGCCTGGACAAACCTCATATATTCACTTCCCATATATGTTGAAGTTCACTCTTATATTTACCTTAGATTCTACCTTTAAACCAGCTTCATATCTTCCCTTTATGACAGCCTCATATCTGCCCTTGTTTCACCTTAGAGAAGGCCTAGAATTTTCTTCATATTTGACCTTAAAACAATCCTCAATATGCCCATAAAAATAGACTTCAACCTCAGCCTTATAGCCTCATAAATTGTGCCTTGTAGCCTCATATAATTCGGTCCAACTGCTTCATATCTTGCCTATTACAGACTTAAAATATTTTTCAAGACAGATAAAAAAGAAACTCACCTTTTCCTCCCTTGTGCTCCTGAATTTTTCGCCCTCTTTTCCTCAAATCTATTTCAAAAACTCGGTCTAGGGATACTTGTAGTTGTGGCAGCCTTAGAGAGGATTTTCTATGCTGCGGTATTATTTTAAGGCCCTCAACAAGACTCGACCAAGGTTGATAGGCTTGTGGCCAGTCTCAAACTTCACCTCAGGGTTTAAGAGAAGGTCTAGCCCTTTCCTTACACCAATAGTAGGGGTTTAGCAACCCTCAAATCCCCACGGCTTACCTTCATTTACTGTGCAAAAAGTCATATTCAAGTACACTGCTCTGATACCATGTTGAATTTTTTATGCTTAGCTCAAATGCATGTAGTTTATTTATGTTTTAGCATAAGATACAACCATAACAATGCATCAGTACAATACACTAGCTATAGTAAACCAAGATCACAAGAAGAATAACCATGCACAAAAGACACTAGAAATTATCCTGGGAAAACCCTTCTCAATCAAGGGAAAAACCCAACAATCCTTTGCTATATTTTCCAAGAGAAGATCCTCCACACCAGAAACCCTAAAGCACACAAGAGGGTGCTTCTATGACTGAGAAAGATGGCACCTAGAAAAGTGTGCCCTAAATTACAGCTCACAATTTCATACCATGCATTGAGTGTGAGTGAGAGAGATGATCCACAATGGGGATCTACTTCTCTAATATATACAAGAATTAACTCAATGGATAGACATGTCACTTGGCACAATAGGGCCGACTTGTATCACTTAGAAATATAATTAATCATTACACAATACTAAGTATCTTTACATGGTGGGGCCGACTTGTACCCTTTACAACACAAATTAGGGTTGTTAGCACTGAGAGTCACACTCAAACTTCCATGAGTGCAAGCTCAATACCATCATACTTTATAGATAATTTTTTATATCAAGGTGAAAAATGGATCAGGAAAACTCATAAAAGATGTCAATCACAAAAGACAATCCCAAAGTATAGACCAACAAGTAAGGCTTAAGACAACTTCAAATCAGGGTTTTAAAGATTAAATGAGGGTGGAAGGTCAGATAAGAAGTGTGGAATATATCTATCATCTACATCAGGTAGCAGGATAGCTATATGAATAAGAATTTGTGAAATGAGTGTTAGAATATTGGATGTGCTCATTTAACCATAGACAATATAACAATATTGTCACCCAACCATAGGCCAAAGCCACCCCCGAGAACCTTAACCTTGACAGAGAAAGATTCTGGAAGAAAACCTTAAGCTTAATAGCCAAACAAAGGTGGCACACCTCTCTCCAAGGATAGCGCACCAAGCAAGAATAACAAAAGTTGATCAGAGAGTCCAAACCAGAAAACTGAAAATACAGATTGCAGAACTGTCGGCAGCAACTACTTCCAGGACTTGCGCACAAACTAGCCAATTGTAGTGCGCACAAGTGTACTTCTACAGTTCTGAGAAGTCTGGCCAAAATGAAGACTGGCCTCCTATATTTATATTGTTTATGCCAGACTGCTTGGGCCGACTTCTCATTCTGGGTGCTAATTACTTAGTATATAACATTTCCTTTTTGGCCAACTTCTTCTCTTGGAGGTTGATAACCTAATACAAATCATTCTTTTGAGCCGACTTGTCTTCTAGGGTTCTTAACCAATTATTTAGGGTTTTCTTGCTTCCCGTAATATTATAATCTCGTCAGGTTTACACATGGAGGTAAATACCTCCCACAACTACCATAATATCAACACTCCCTCCTAGATAGGGAGGTATTGAAGGTAATGTTCTTGAGCCCAAACATGCCATTCACCCGGTAGCATCATCATAGTCGTATAGACTGTGTCATGATTAGATCATGAGCACCATCTGTTGAAATAATGTAACTGCGAAGAGAATTCTTATTATTTTGTTATTGGATTAAATCCCCATTGTGGATTAATCATGTCATTATTATTATTTTTATTATTAGATTAATCCCCA
>JZKD02S2348213.1:12288-24914 GCA_000966675.3 Picea glauca | reverse complement strand
CTCTCCCCCCCTCCTCTAAGTGTGGTAGGTGTGTCCAACAACAACTACTAAAGGAGTAAAAATTGTATTCCAAACCATCCAAATTTTTCTTTGGGGTGAATGAGGTAGAGAATTTGGGTCATATTGTATATCATGAAGGTTTCAAGGTAGACCTTAACAATATTAAGGCCATGATAGACAGGAAGATTCCAAAAACATTGAAGAATCTTAGAGGATTTTTGGGTTTGACAGGTTACTACCATAAGTTTGTTCAGAACTATGGAAGAATAACAACACCTTTAATTCCACTAACTAAGAAGGATTCATTTTTATCGACTCCAGAGGATACTCAGGATTTTAAACAACTTAAAGTGGTGATGTGCAAAGCTCCTATCTTGAACACACCAGAATTCTCAAAAACATTTATTGTGGAATATGATGCCTCAGGAAATGGCATCGGTTTTTTTCTAATGAAAGAAGGAAGGCTTGGTGCTTTTGAAATTTAGGCACTCAAGTAAATGACTTACACAAACCCATTTATGAGAAGGAAATGATGGAAATAGTACATGCATTGAAGACATTGTTCCCTTACCTAATGGGTAGGCACTTCAAGGTCAAAACAGATCATGATAGTCTTAAATACTTCTTGGAACAAAGAATATTCTTAGAAGAACAACAAAAATGGGTGACCAAGATGTTGGGTTATGATTTTGAAATCATCTACAAACAAGAGAAGAAAAATGTTGTAGAAGATGCACTCTCAAGAAAGGATGAAGATGTTGAGGCCTTTCTCTGCGATATCTCGATCATCCAACCTGATTGGATGATAGAAGCGAGGGATGAATGGAAGAATGAAGAAAAAATGTGGACTCTCATTCAAAGGTTGCAAAATTATTCGAGTGCATCAGATACATTTACATGGAAAAATGATTCACTATGGTACAAATATTTCTTATATTTATGTAAGAGCTCCCAAATCAAACAAAAGTTACTCTTGGAATTTCACACCTCTCTGATAGGAGGGCACTCGGGATTTTTGAAAACCTACCATAGGGTCAAGAAGGAATTTTTTTGGCATGGACTTAAAACTGATGTTCAGAGGTTTGTGGTAAAATTCTTGGTTTTCCAACAAAATAAGGTGGAAACAGTTAATACCCCAGGTATTTTACAACCATTATCCACCCCAAGTCATCGTTTGGAGGATTTTTCCATGGATTTCATCACATGGTCATCGAAGTCTGAAGGAAAGAGTGTCATCATGGTGACTGTTGATAGACTGACCAAGAATGCACACTTTTTTGCACTCTCTCATCCTTTCAAAGCTAGTACAGTTGCTACCACATTCATGGAGATATTTCAAAAGATACATGGAAGCCCAAAGATTTTTGTAAGTAACAGAGATACCATCTTCACAGGACATTTTTAGACAAAATTAGTTTCTTGTTTAGGTACTCAATTGGCTCATAGCTCATCTTATCATCCTCGATATGATGGAAAAACCGAGACAGTGAAAAAACATCTGGAAGGATACCTTCGTTGATTTGTCTCTAATAAAAAAACACAATGGTTCAAGTGATTACTCTTGGAAGAATGGTGGTATAATACTTCCTTTCATATTGAAAAACAAATGACACCATTTATGGAACTCTATGGATATCACCCACCTTGCATCACTTCTTCTCTTAAAGAAAAAACTAAGGTTCAAGAAGTGGAATATCACATCGAGCATCAAAAACAAGTTCACCAAATATTAAAGGAAAACTTGACCATGGCGCAAAATCACATGAAACAACAAGCATATCAACATCGTAGTGAAAATTGTTTTGAATTAGGGGATTGGGTATTTTAAATACTACAACCATACAAACACATGTCCCTCAAGCAAGCTAAGAAGTATAATAAATTATCACCAAAGTACTATGGCCCTTATAAGGTTTTGTAAAAGATTGGTACTATGGCATGGAAATTGGAGTTGCGTGCATCTTTGTGAGAACACCCATATTTCCATGTTTCATGTGGAAGGAAAAATCATGTCAGAGCCTGAAGCTATCATTGACACAAGAATTCTCTAGATGATGAATAGATCCATTTCAGAGTATCTCATTAAATGGATGAAACTTCGTACTGAAGATTCCACTTGGGAAGATGAGTCTTTTATACATAAGCATACAAAATTACTCAAGCATTGCAGACAACACTTATCTGAAGGGGAGGGGCATGTCAAGCCCTAAATAGTGGCACATTAACCCTAAATTGGGGCATATTACATTAGTATTTTTATTTTATTTATGTCGGCTTGGGTCCATTAGTTGTAATTGTACCTCCTATTCTCCTCTATATACCAAGGAGACCTTTTCATTTGGAATCATCTTTTATTTGTAAATTTATGTGATTTATAAGGTTTTTCCCCCCTCAAAGAGGCTTATTATATGCATTTTTTCTTTATCACGTCGTTGAGTACTTATTCTGATGTTTTTTTATGCTATTTTGATATTTTGTTCTTAATAGACAGTGGCAGTGACAGTGACAATTGTAGTGATGGTGGTAGTGATTGTGGTAGTGACATTTGGTCTACACTTATATTTCAGGGTGATAGGATGGGGAAAGAAAAGGGGGTTGTATCCTCCTTATGGTTGGTGCTAGAAAATATAGGGAGTTGGAGCTTCTTTCAGGTTGGAGCCAGAAAATTCAAGGAGTTGTAGATTTATTAAGGTTGTAGCTTCCTCATTTGTAACACTCTCTCATGGATACATAGCGCAAGTTTGGGGGAGAGATGCAGTTGTAGAAGGAAGGAATTAGGGTGCATATTTGTTAGGGTTTCCTCATACCCCTTGCTAGGATTTATCTTTTGTGATGCACATGGTTGAGGCCAACTATTATAGTGCTCTCTCTAGAGAATGTATTAGTTTCATTGTTGGTTATCTCTTAGTGGTGCACTGGTGGAGGCTATACACCCTTGCGCTCTGGCTAGAGTGTGTTGCACCTATTTTTTTGGGTTATCTACTTTATGGTTTACTCTAGTGGATAATTCTTGTTCTTGGTTATTTTTTCTTGGCAAGGATATTCTCTATAAGAATTTTTTTGTGGTTTTATTCTCTTGTGGATAGGGTTTCCCAGGATGTATATGCTCAAGGGAGGCATGATTATGTGCCTATGGTTGGGTGGAAACAGTGTAGCATCACCTCTAGTTAAACGAGCATGTAAAAGAAGTTTTAATTTATATGGTAAATATAATGTTAATGTAATCAACTAAAATTTCAAAAAATCATACCTTCAAGTTCTACCATGGAGGTTTGATGATCAACCTGTCGATTCTCCAAGGTTGCATTAATATTATGGGTATATTGTGCCATGTCATTAACTTTTGTTGCTTCCTGAATGTTATGCACTATAAAATTTATGTTTTTAGTTAAAGGATCATTTTTATACATATTAGGTTCTTTGAAACCATAACACTATAGTGGTTTTATAACTGGTTTGTTCATTGAATATGTCGATAGACTACTATTCTAAACTGGTACACTTTATTGTTGATCATTAAACATGTTTCGTCTAACTGGTGCATCGTGTGATGGATGACCTGCATTCTTAAATTGCTTCTTCCTTGGATCAAACTTATTGTCTTGTTCTTACTGTTAGAAATAATAGGTGTTCTTTTTTAACCATGCACAATTTAGAAATATTATCACCCAACCATAGGTCGAATCCACCATCAAGCACCTTAACCCTGATAGAGAATAATTATGGAAGAAAACCCTAGGAATAACAACAAATAAAGGTAGTGTATCACTCTCAAGAGTTAGAATACCAAGAATAAATTCCAAAACATAACCAAGAGAGAGTCCAAGACTAAAACCGAAAATACAAGTTGCAGTAGCTGCAACTGCAACTACTCTCCAGACTTGCGCACAACTAAATTTCTGCAGTTGCAAGTGGTGTGTGTCCAAATGAGCTCTGTCATCATGTATTTATACTGATCCTCCTTAGCTATCTGGGCCGACTTCTCATTCTAGAGGATAAAAATGCAATATTAAATATTTCCTTTAGACGACTTGTCTTCTAGGGTTATGTCCAATGATTTAGTGTTTCTTCTTGCTTCCCAGACATTCTATTCTTACCAGGGTTACATGTGGAGGTTAATACCTCCCGCAGATACCATAATATCACAACTCCCTCCTAGCTAGGGACGTATTGAAGGAAACAGTCTTGAGCACAAACATACCATTCAACCAGTAGTATCATCATAGACATACATGATATCTCGTGATTAGATCATGAGAACCATCATCACTATTAGTATCATCTGATAGCATGAACTGCATCATCTATCGAAGCCATACTCCATCTTGAGTAATCAGGCATGATGTTGAATAAGTCACTCACTCCATAGAGTGATACAAGAACCATTATTCTAATATGGACATATGTCCTAGAAGAATAACTATTCCAATGGATGTTGGAAGCCACACCATGGGGTACAAGGACTATTCTTCTAATCCAGAAATACTTCCTAGAAGAATAAATCTCTTGGACCATTTTCTGTCTCGAGAATGTTTTTGCATCAACACACTCACTATCCATCTAGATGATAATAATTTTCAACACTACTAATAGTCTACATGGCAATCAGAACAATGTCATTCAATAGAACACAACTGTGTCTATCCATAGTAGTATAAAACTACTATTCAGTGTTACACAACCACACCAAGTATCACATGACTACTTAACTAGTGACACAGGCACAACCAGTGGAACACATCCACCACAATAGCATACATCTATTGTCTAGAGACATAGAGTCTCCATAGCAATCATATCATCTAATATCAACCTTCATAAAACAATATCATGATATAAAATGAGTCATCTAGGCCATTCTTCCCCTGACATATATGATATTTTGGAAGAGAATCCGCCCTCATAATGTAAAACATCAACCATGGGATATATGGACTATTCTTCTCAGGAATAGAAGAATAAATGTCACTGATTTTTTTTGGGCCATTCCTCCGGCACTAGTCATAGTGCAACCTGGAAAGAATGAGTCTACCCTAGGGAATGTTTGTCCCTGATTGTTGAACTTGGTCCATTCACCTAACTGGGCCATTCCTCTGGCACTAATCATAGTGCCACTTGGATAGAATGATTCTACCCTAGGGAATGACTTTCCAAACCATTTCCTAATGGAAATGATTGCCTTGCACCAACCTCCAAAATGGACGATTCTTCGAAACTACTCACAACTGTGAACTTTGAAAGAATGATTACCCAGTAGGGAAACCATTCTACTTGACCACTACTCAGAGTGATTGCCAAAAAGAATGACTATCCTAGACCATTCCCCCACATTGGCCACAAGGGGAATCATTGTCTATGGTACCTCAACAATCTATCGAACCATTTTCATTATGAAAATGAATGTTCAATTGGACCATTTTCCGAACTAGAAAATGGTTGTCCATCAGAAATCTCAAACCACTTTACAAACTGGAAAAGGAACTGTTGATCTTGGACCAATTTTTGAACTAAAAAATGACTATCCATAAATCAATAACACATCATTTCTCCCTCCCAACCTAGGAGTAATCTCTTCATTTTTCAATAAGGAAGCCATCTCCACGAGCCCCAACTTGATTCTTAAGTATGCAAACTTTTTCATATTGGACAAAGGCTTTACCAAAATATTTGTTATTTTGTCATATGTGGAGATATATTGGAGAACCACTTCTCTTTTATGGGCTTCATCATGGAGAATGTAATTCTTGATCTCATTGTACTTCGATCTATCATGGAACATTGGTTTTCTATGAAGGTTTCATATAGCTCTGATCATTACAATATATCATGGTCAAATTCAAAACTTTTGTTTGTTGCTAGCTCATGACATCATGGAAAGGCTCAAAATAAAATATATCCAAGTAGCACTTCTTTTTTCATCATGAGATTTTTCCATGGATTAGCAATCCATCATCCCAGACTTCTGAGTAACTATTCTGATACACTATCGCTGTCATAGAGATTTTTCACCATGCTTCTATTGTATATGAGATACTCTACATCAAGTTGTTTGAATCCATACAAGGTCTTCATATATCTTCATACGTGGGTCTCTTTATGGTATAATCTTCTTTCTCACTTGCTTTATTGGGAAGAAATATATTTTACATGTAAATTCCAATTCATGGATACTACAAGAGGTATATATGGAACAAGTTGTTGTCACAGTCTTCTCCCTCCTTTTGGAAGAACCTATGAATCTTGCAATGCTTCCATTCATAAGTATTTTTCACACTTTTCTTTATCATAACTTCCATTTATTCTGCTATATTTATTCTTAGTGAGTTCAAACCAAGCTAGTAGTATTTTGGATTATCGGTATAATAACTGGTTATTATGGATTTTTATTTCTTTCTTGGAATCTTCATGTTCTTCCTAATGTTTCTTTTTAGCTCTTGGGTCCATGGAGTATTCTATAGATTCCATGCCCTGAAGATTCCAACTTCTTCCTTTCATAATAGGATCATGGATGTATATGGACAACCAAGGATACTTTAAGTCTTCTTTTCGAAGAATACTTCTTCTAAATTCAAACTGAACATGTGCTTCTTTTCATGTCTACTACTTTCAACGGGAACATGGATAGATACTTCATAATCCTCAATGGATCATATTATTTAGGATTAGCTCCCTCTTAATCCTTTCTCATTCATGAATGCATGATATTATTTTGGAATTATGTAATCATCTCCCTCCATATAAGGTAGTCCACGCTTTCGTCTACATTCTGATTGCCTCTGCAAGGTGTCACAAGTATTTTTATAATTTCCTTTGTTTTGACTTCTTCTAGGTCTCTTTAGGTTTGATTCTGATTTTGTTTTATCTGGCAGTTGTTACTTCTATAATAGCTTCTATAGGAACTACTAGCAAATATTGTCAGCATGCTTCATATTTTCATGTGTATTGCTTGACTTGTAATCATCCTAATAGCAATCTTTATCCTTTTATTATTCCTTAAGTATTGTTTCCCTTGAACATATTTTATTCTAAGAAATAGATATACATTATATGTACATGAACCATGTAAACCTTATATATACAATAGCTTTGAATAATATTGTTACCTTGACTTAGAAGAAGAAGTTTGTTTTATCCTGCTTGACTTTGTTTGAGGGTTCCCTTTCTTCGGAAATTGTTGCTTCATATGTTTCCTTCATTTTCTTTAACTCGGGACAGTGGTTCATGCAGTGACCATATTTTCGACAGTTGAAGAATTGTATCTTTGACATATCCTTTTTTTTATTTGGTTTCTTCCTTGAGACAAACTTCTTATTCCTGAAATTATTGAACCTTGATGTGAAGTCTTGATCATCGTATTTATTTTGGGGTTTATCTTTTGCATTAATCCTTGATTCTTCTTGTGCACAACAATTCCAAAGTTCTTCAAATGTGGGATACTCCTTTCTTGTGTTCATGCTTGTGGAAAATGCATCCCATGTCTTGGGAAGACGATTGAGTACTATATTTACTAGTTCCTTCTCTGAAATGATTTCTTCAATAGATTTTAGTTGATCTCTTAACTGATAGATTCTCACAAGGTATGATGTTATGTTGTCATCATCATTCATTTTCATGTCACAGAGCTCATTCTCCAGAATAATTACTTGTCCAATGTTTCTGACTGAGAAGAGGTTAGTTAGGGAATCGTACATCTTCTTAGATGAGTCAAGATGAGAGAAGTATGGTATCAAGTGGTCTTTTACAGAATCCACTATGATACTCATGGAATTGATGTCATTGTCTTTGAACTTCTCCATAACTGAAACGTTATGAGGTTCCTTCTCTTTTCCTTCTTCAAACTATGGTTCCATGATATTTTCTTGTTGATAGTACCATGAGGTGCGCTAGGTTAGGGCGCACTAGGATATCTAGAAATTAGGTCAATATCTTCACTTAAGGTGACTCAACAAGAGGGTTAGGGTTTTATTGTTGCAAAAAAAACTTGGACTGCAACTGCAACTGTAACTGAGAAAATCCTCCCAGTCTATCTTCCAGTGGTTATATTGTCCGAAGATAGTGTGATCCCATAACTTGTTAGAAATAATAGGTGTGCTCATTTAACCATAGACAATATAGCAATATTGTCACCCAACCATAGGCTGAAGCCACCCCCGAGCACCTTAACCTTGAAAGAGAATAATTCCAGAAGAAAACCCTAGGCATAACAACCAATCAAGGTAGTGTATCACTCTCCGGAGTTAGCATACCAAGAAGAAAGTCTAAACCATAATCAAGAGACAGTCAAATACTAAAACTGAAAATACAAGTTGTAGTAGTTGCAACTGCAACTACTCTCCAAACTTGTGCACAACTAAATTTCTTCATTTGCGAGTTGTGTGTGTCCAAATGAGCTCTAGAATCTTGTATTTATAATACTCTTCCTTATCTGTCTTGGTTGAATTCTCATTCTGGAGGCTAAAAACTCAATATTAAATATTTCCTTTAGTTGACTTGTCTTCTAGGGTTATGTCTAATTCTTTAGGGCTTCTTCTTGTTTCCCATAATATTCTATTCTTTTCAGGGTTACACATGGAGGTCAATACCTCCAACAACTACCATAATATCAACACTTACTCTTCCATGTTTTTGTATTTTCATACCTCAGTTTAAACTGAGTTTAACATAAATTAGCATGTCTTATTATTTCATCCATTGTTTTAGGGTTAAGGAACTTAATTTTATCCTTATATTCTTGAGGAAGGAAGCTCATAAATCATTTTACCTTCACCTTTTCTTCTTTAAGGTAAGGTACATATCTCATTATTTACAAATTTGGTGACTAAATATTCTATCATCATTTGTCCTAGCTTAAGGACATGCAATTCCATAGATTTTTCTTCATAGCATATTTCTCTTTCTATCATATGGCGTCTTTACGATTCAATTGATACACAACCAATCTAGTCGTTAATTTCCTTGAATAATTATAAATCAGAAAATACTTCTCCATGTTTAGAAGCCATGCTTCTGCTCCTTAGACGCATCGTCAAAACTGGGAGGTCTAAAATTCCCGAGAAATTTCATTAATCTGCCACTTTAATTTCTTTGTTATATGTTTATTATGTAAAGTGTTTTCTTCACTATTATCTTTGCTACTTTCTTCAATCCACAATTGATCCAGGTGGATATTGGTGGCCACCCACCTATTCCAACTCACTCCTGTTGTTCATTTTGATTCTTCATGTCTTTCTGTACTGCTTTATAATTGTGAGTTCTACACTTATGGGGATTTTTGAGGCCTCACACATTCTCCAGGTGGATATGGGTGGACTATCGCCTAACCTAGCTCGATTATTTTGTATGTTTTCATGTCAGCACATCTTGTTGTACTTCCAGGGATGTTTGTCCTAAATGTTGTTTTCTCAAATATACAAAGATAGACTATAGACAGAGTCATATTCTAATGGAGGAATGTGTAGTTCTCTGAAAGACATTTCCAATGGGCTATCACACACCTAAAATAGAGGTCGTATGAAAAAATTACGACCCTAGGAAGTTGAGGTACCAAATTACACCAACTTACCCATAGGGCCCATATGACTTTTTGTGTTTCACCTTCTAGGGTTAGGTTTTTGGATGTCTATGGTTTTGGAATTCATGAGTAATATGTAAAGGCCCTCTGAAGCCTCATTGGAATATATTCTACTTAGATGGATTCATGTAGCAGCCACATCTCTTCTCAGATTTAGCTAGCACCATTCAAGCAAGTTTCAATTCTGCAATTTTACAGTTTTATCCTATTTCATTATTTAATAGAATATATTTTTCAATGGATATTTATGTTATTCTTCCTATCTCTATGTTTATTGTATTCATTATGTTAATCAGTTCGTTCTACTACTAAATCCATATCAGTGGTATCAGAGCGGTCTTCTCTTCATTTATTTTTCTTCGTCCATGTCCTAGACAAGGTCTGGGTACAAGAAGTTGGGACTCGAACCAATCAATCCATTACTAGAACGGTCGCATCAAGCCCAAAAACAACCCATGGGAGACAAAAATAAAGATTATGGAGTAGGAGATCCTATTAAAATGTTGCTTGAGGAATCCCTCCCATGAAAAAGGAATGAAATTATGGACAACTTCACTCAGATCCTTCGATGGTTGCCCACGGGAGAAGAATCTTCATTAGTAGGCCATGAAATCCCCTTCAAGGTACTTGTAAATTTTGATATTCCATTATTTGAAGGACTGATCGATGCAGATGATGTAGATAAATGGTTGAATCTTATCGAAGGATTTTTTCGGTCCACAATTTTTCCGATTGGGAAAAGATCACTTTTTTACTCCTCAAGATCGTTCCCCATGTTACAAACTAGTGGGATACTTACTCTGAGCAAAGGGTCGTGGAGGAATATGCAATTTTCGTGATGGCCCCTACATGGGATTCCTTCTGAGACACCATTAAAGAAAAATACTACCATGTTAGAAGATAGGAGGACCAGTACACCAGATGGACCACTCTACATCAAGAAAGGGACCAAACAATACCAGAATTCACCAATATTTTCCATACCCTACACACCAAATTGGGTATCAAATGTTTTGAGCATCATATGGTGCTCAAATAACGCGGTTGTTTGCATAGATACATTCAAACAGAAATGGACTTCCTGGACATCACCTCATTGGGCACCACTTATAGATACACTGTCAAGATCGAGCAGAAATTTAAGCAAAAATGAAGAGTGTTTGGATCTGCAAACCCCTCACAGTTGAAGCAGGGAAAAGGCAACCCCAACCCACACAACAGGGGACCAAGTCGATATGGCTACCCTCAAGATAATCCATCCAACCTAAAACACAAGAAGGGAAATGAGAAGATGAAAAAGGACATGGAAAAATGGTGTGAGTACCATAAAATTCCTTGGCACAACACCGATGAATGTCGCTCCAAGCAGTCCCTCGTGGTTGAGCTAAAGGATTCTAAGTCAGAGGTCGATTCTAATTTCAAGTCAAATTCTGAAGGAGGGAAGCAGATTATCGATGTTGAACCTAGTGCCATGGTCGCTACCACCAGAGTCCAACCAAGCAAACCAGAAGAACCATAGGAAGGGGAACGCCTCTTTCACTCACAGATGTGGGTCAAGGGGGCTCCGATTCATTTTATTTTCGACAACGGTAGTCAGAAGAACTTGATTTCAGCAAATTTCGTCAAGTAGCTGAAACTGCCAATGACACTACCCGCAACCCTACACCATCGGTTGGCTTCGTCAATGAAGAGATATCCATGTTAGAAAAAGGTGTCGTCTTCCCTACGACATCAAGCCTTTCAAAGATGAGGTACTATGTGATATTTCTCCCCTTTTCATTTTTTATTTTCTTTTAGGACAACCATATTTGTATGAGCTTTATGTTGTGTATTAATCTAAACCCCGCAGTGTTATTATTACTTTGGGTAGACAATTGTATAGGATCCCAGAGGTGGCACCGTTTACTTCTATTTCTCTAATCTCTGCTAAGAAATGTAGTAAGGTCATTTCATAGATCGGAAATTTTTGTCTTCTTTGTGATCCATGCTCACAACAAGCAGAAGGTCGTTGCCACATCTATAGCCTCTACACAACACCTCTCTTTGTAGCATAAGCAAGTGGATGGGATCATGGAAGAATATAGAGACATATTTGTCTCACCTATAGGGGTATCAACACATTGCAAAGTCAAGCATCCAATTGATCTGACCCATAGTGCACCTCTACCTAATGGACTAGTCTATCGACACTCACTGATGGAGAATTAAAAAATCAGGCATAAGATCCAAGAGCTTCTTCAAAAGGGGCATATCAGACCAAACTCCTCCCCTTGTGGAAGCCCGATTGTACTGGTGAAAAAGAATGATGGGACTTGGTGACTCTGCATTGATTACAACGCCTTAAACAAAATCACAGTCAAGAACTACTACCCCATTCCTAGGATTGATGACCTTCTTGACCAACTCAAGGGGTAAAATTTCTTCAACAAGATTGACCTAAAGTCTGGCTACCACTAGGTTCCCATTGAACCAATTGATGTCTAGAAGATATCCTTCAAGTATAAAGAAGGTCTCTATGAATGGATAGTCATTCTCTTTGGATTAACAAATGCACCAACCACTTTCATGAGGTTGATGGACGATGTATTGAGACCTTTCACTAACGCCTTTCTGGTAGTATATTTGGATGAGATCCTCATCTTCAGCAGAAAATGGGAGGAGCACATGTGGAATATTCAACAGGTTTTGAGCACTCTATGGTAACACAATCTTTATGCCAACTTGGAAAAATGCTCTTTTGGCATGAACAAGGACCAATACCTTGGCCACATTGTTGATGAGCATGGGGTACATTTTGATCCATCTAAGATCCAAGTCATTCGTGACTGGCCAGCCCTGACCACACTGACCAAGATTTGAAGCTTCTTGGTGTTATCACACATGTTTGTAAAGGGGTGTTTTTCCCTTAGAAATGAACACCATGGAGAAAAAGTGACAAGAAGTGGGAAAAAACCCACAAAATGGCCTTATCCTAAGTTTTTGGTGCCCGAGCGCGTTGTGCTAAGGTGCGCGTAGATCTGGGTGGCTAAGATCTGGGCGCTTATATATATGGCAC
>JZKD02S2348213.1:0-12241 GCA_000966675.3 Picea glauca | reverse complement strand
GGGGGGGGGTCCGAGTTGGTGGTTTTTGAGCACAGGCCCCCTACTAACGTGGTGCCTCCTCATGAACTCGGACCCTCCCGCTCAAAACCTCTTACCACTGCCTCCCCCCTCTGAGTAGACCACTTATTGCCTCCTCTTTCCATCCTTGTCTCCCGCCAATGCCTATCCCCCACTCCATCTCTCTTCTCTACCTGTCGCATCTCCCGCTCACCTTTTTCTACCGCACACTTGTCCTCCACTCACTGTCCCACCTTCGTACCTCACCCTCTTACCTCCTGCCATGTGTCTTCCACTCACCTCCATGTCGTATCTCCTTTCTTCTTCTTCCTCTTGCCTCCCCCCATCTGTCTCCCACATCCTACACCTTAGTTGGTCGACCCCACCTCGTTCAGCCACTGGATCCCCCCTTCTACCTCCATGCCACCTTCCCGTGCCACTTCACCTTTTCATATTTACACCTCAGCAGCCACCTTCTGTCGCCCACGCTTTCCCAGTCACCGCCTCCCTGATTATAGCTTTCCACTTGGCTTCCGAGCATACTCCATAGCCTGCTAAGATTTCGTTGATCTCCTAGTTATCATCCTTCGTCCACCTGCCTGTCTTCCCAAAAAACATCCAACAAGGCGTAGAGGGAGAAAGAAAGGCTTCCATGTCTTCCAAGTGCAGGCGTTGGCTCTACCCACTCAAATCCCAAGGAAGTAGTTAATGAAAACATGGAAGGTGGGTGAGACGTCATCTCCTTCCATAGATGGAAGGTTAGTCTGAATTGTCAGCGTGTCATTTCTTCTGTAGTTTCCCACTGAGCTATGGTTGCACTTGACAGAATACTACATGGGAAATATGATCAACGTCTGCATGCACAACCTGATAGAGAAGCTCATCAACATAAATCTTTGAAAGCATGACAGGATCGCCTTAGACAATCAGAGCGAGTCCCAAGTATATGTAGGTAGTGTTAGCACCAATTCTCACAAAGTCATGAGCGTCGAGCGTAGCACACAGAAGAAGTTTGTTTCGGGCCTAAAATCAAGCTAGCGGGATTTTTTTTTTCAGTAGTGAGGATCCACAGATGGATTAGGTCGACGGTCATCGGGTAGGTTTGAGTAGCAGAGTTGCACGAGGTCCGGTGCATGAGCTCATCTCTTATGGCTAAAATCACAAAATGATGAGCCATTTCGGCATTTCAGCTACCAGGATGTCAAGAGACAAAGGGTCACTCCTCCATTACATCGGGAATCACCGAAACTCGAAACGTGAAATGAAAAATTCCTGGGATCCATTTCGACATTTAGGCTACCGGGATGTCAAGAGACAAAGGGGCACTCCTCCACTACATCGGGAATCACCGAAACCCGAAACGTGAAATGAAAAATGCCCAAGATCCATTTTGGCATTTCAGCTACCAGGATGTCAAGAGACAAAGGGCCACTCCTACACTACATTGGGAATCACCGAAACTCAAAACACGAAATGAAAAATTCCTGGGAGCCATTTCAGCATTTCATCTATCGGGATGTCAAGAGACAAAGAGTCTCTCCTCCACTGCATCGGGAATCATCGAAACCCGAAATGTGAAATGAAAAACGCCCAAGAGCCATTTTGGCATTTCGACTACCAACATGTCAAGAGACAAAGGGATCATTCCTCCACTGCATCGGGAATCGCCGAAACCCAAAACATGAAATGAAAAATGCCCAGGAGCCATTTTGGCATTTTGGCTACCGGGATGTCAAGAGACAAAGGGTCACTCCTCCACTGCATCGGGAATCACCGAAATGAAAAACGCGAAATGAAAAATGCTCGAGAGCCATTTCATCATTTCGGCTACCGGCATGTCAAGAGACAAAGGGTCTCTCCTCCACTGCATCGGGAATCACCAAAACCCGAAACACGAAATGAAAAATGCCCGGGATCCATTTTGTCATTTCGGCTACCAAGATGTCAAGAGACAAAGGGCCACTCATCCACTGCATCGAGAATCACAAAAACCCGAAAAGTGAAATGAAAAATGCCCAGGAGACATTTCGGCTACCGGGATGTCAAGAGACAAAGGGACCATTCCTCCACTGCATCGGGAATCGTCGAAACCCAAAACACAAAATGAAAAATGACCAAAAGACATTTCGGCATTTCGACTACTAGGATTTCAAGAGACAAAGGGCCACTCCTCCACTGCATCAAGAATCACCGAAACCCGAAAAGCGAAGAGCACCTTTGGAGATGGGTGCAGGGTCATGGCCTGTGGTCACTTGGGGTAATAGAAGGAGCTAGTTAAAGGGCCGAAGCATTGGGTTTAGCTGCAGGAGGAAGTAAATGAATATTGAGCAGGTGGTTGAGACCTTACCTCAACCCATTACTGGAAGGTATGGGAGACCTGGAGCAATCATCCCATGGTACCCTTGTATGTCGGTCCCCCTACAAGAGCCATGTTGAGTTAAAGTGGCGTCTGATGAAGGAGTTCCATCCAGGTTTGACCAAGGAGCCTGGACATGATAACTTGGACTTTAATGTCCTAGCTACCTCCCTACTATGAAGGGGGTGAATTGATCTGAGTATATATGATCAGTTTTTGTATTTCTGAAAGGATGGATGGTAGAGAAGATCTCCCGACTGTAATGTTTTAATGAAGCACTGGTTTTATGGGCTATGTATCTGTATATGAAATTTCCTTATTTAATGTAAGGCAACTCTCTTTTTCATCTTGTTTCGATCTCAAACTAAAAGGATTCATGATTGAATGATTCATATGAATCGTCGTGACTGTGTTATGATAAAGGATTTATTATAGCTTTGTTACGTTCTTTTAGTGTTTCTATTTTTTGAATATAAGAAGTTCTTGTGTTCAAAGTTTTCTTCTATAGGCTGTTGGAAGCCTAATGCCTACAACAGCCCTTCACATTTCCTTACAGAAGTCTTCCTCCTACTCGCCCTTATTACAACTTACTTCCTGAAATTGAATCAAGGCCTCATCTGCTTGTGCATGCCCAGCCTAGTTTCTGAGTTAGAACGATATTGCTCTGAGTTTACTTCCATCCATCACCCTTTATCAACAAATCATGACTATTAAACTGATGGGCTGAGAGGCTTACTCCTACCGCAATCCAGGAGTGACTTCTGATGGAAACATTTATAGCACCGTTGTCGGGGACGAAGTTGAAAATTTTCCCTGGGATTGAACGGCATTGAGCCTCTGATTCTAAAGGTGCATCGGGCATCAGAGCCTTATAAGATTTCTTCTATGCACCCGGTGACTCCATTGTGACGAATCCACTGTGGCAAACCTATTGTTTTAGTTGTGGCTTCTAGAGGTAGACACACGCGGTCCCATCCACTGTTTCCTCTAGCTACACCTGAAGCTGATCTGGAGGTGATTTTTAGAAAAGGAAAGGCCTCTGAAGGAGAAACTTCCACCGCCAAACTAGGTAATCTACCATCTCCTTCTATCAGCTTCCTAGCAGACCTTTTTCTGAAGTTTCCCATTTCCTGAATTTCGGGAGTGTTCTTGCTGAGTTTTCCCCTCCTGGTCTGGGATTGGAGGGAGAAATCCTTGTCACTCCCCTCTCCCTTGAAGTTGTACCTTGGTGTAGACCTAGGACCATAGAAGATTTCCCCACTCCTAGCTTTACCACTCCTCCTCTTGTTACTGTTGCTGCTACTGCACAGAGAGAAGCATCTGTTGACTCAAGCCCTTTAGCCTTCTCTCTGAATCCCCCATTCTTTCCCCTTCCACCTAGAAGCTCATTTCCAATATACCCTATTCAAGCTCCTTCTCCTCCGAGTTCTCCTCCACCTAATATTCTTATGGCATGAGAAAATCCCCCCATGACCAAAATGGAGGCTATAATAGCTGCTAGGTATGCTCCCCTTTTGTTACCTCAGCCTCTCAATGCCCTTCCAGCAGATGGCTACCTTAAGCAGCTGCCCAAGTTTACAGGTGAAGGGAACATAGCTGCAGAAGAACACCTTGAAGCCTTTTACAGTTTTACAGATGATCATGTTATCATGCATGCAGACATATGGATGAGAATTTTCATCCCTAGCCTTGAAGGTGAGGCTAGGAAGTGGTTTACGGCCCTGCCTCCTGGATCAATTGATGGGATTGAGGCTTTGGATAATGCCTTTTTGAGACAGTGGGGAGACAAAAAAGACTTCATGTATTACATGACAGAGTTTGGGTCTTTAAAGAGAAAGGAAGGAGAGTTTGTCTCTGACTTCTCCAAGAGATTCAATAAAATGTACAATAAGATCCCCACTGAAATAAATCCTCTGCTAAAATCACTGATGCTAGAGCTTTTGATCCCGATTTTTTCCTTCTGTTGAGGGAAAGGAGAGAAACTACTCTGGCTCACATGCAAGATGCAGTCGTGGAAGTAGAATCTAACATATTGCCTATTGACCGACTCAAGAATAAGGCCGATAGAGACATATCCAGGAGGAGACCTGAAGCCTCCCCATCCAACTCCTCTCCCCTTCCCCTTCAGACGGACAATGTAACTAAAGTGATAAAGTCTCTTTCGGCTAGAATGGAAAGGTAGTTTTGACATTAATCAGATATCAGTCATCAAGGAGTGAGAAACAGATAGTTTTGACATTATTGTTGGTTTCAATGGTTGAGCTACACTCTCGATTGTAAATCTTTAGTAAAGACTTTGTTCTTTGTTTATGTATGGAATTTGAGACATCCTTTTTAATAAAAATTAGCCTTCTTTCCCATCCCTTTTTCCTCTGATACTGAAATCTCGGGTATGGATGATCCAGTCTAATTATTGTGACTCTGTTGTAATGTATGTTTGATTGTAGTGTTGTAGTAACGTTTTCGATTTCTTGAATCTCTGAGACAAGAGGATCTTGTTTTCTGAGTTTTTCCCCCTTGGTTGTTGGAAGACCGGATGTCCATAGCAAGCCTTCATATATTTCTCAAGTTCTTCCTCTTACTCACCACTATACCATAACTTACTGACTAAAGTTAGATTAAGACCTCACCTGCTCATGCATCTCGGTCCATTTTTCTGAGTTAAAGTGACATTATCCTAAGTCTGCTTCCATTCGACCCCCCATAAATTTATTCATTGTGACATACAAACTGATGGGTATTGGTCTTACCTCTGCTGCAATCAAGAGGTGACTTCTAGCACCAACATGCCTGGTGTCGTTGTCGGGGAGTGAATTGAAGACTTTTCCCTGGGATAGAATGACAACGAGCTCCTTATTTTGAAGGTGCATCAGACATCAGAATCATTGAACATTTCAACTTGCACCTAATGACTCCATTGAGGAAACTCCATTGTTTCAGTTGTGGTTTCTAAGGGCCAACACATGAGGTCTACTCCACAACTGCCTTTAGTAACACCTGATGTGGACCTAGAGAAGATTATCATAAAGGGAAAGACTCTTCAAGGAGGTACTTCTACTGCTGAACCAAGTATTTATGATGATTTTCATTATCCTCCCATAGAAACTCCAATATCTACTTCTCATTCTTTTGTTATGCTATTTGTTGGAGTTTCCCAAAGTTTTAAGTTAAGGAGTTTTCATGTTTATTTCTCCCCTCCTGGTCTGGGATTGGAGGGAGAAACCTTTGTCACTCATATCTCCCCTAAAGTTGTATAGTGGTTTCAAACCAGGACCTCAGAATATTTTCCAAACCTAGGCTTTACCACCCCTCCTCCTGTCAGAGTTGTTGATTTTGTAGAAATGGAAACCTCTATTCCCTCAAGCTCTGTGGCCTTTTCTCCTAATCCTCTGTTGTTTCCCTTTCCTCCCGTAAGTTTAGTTCTAGTCTCCCCTGTCTAAACTCCATATCCTCCTATTTCTCCTCCACCTATCATCCCTATAGTAGGTGCTAATCCCCCTGGAAATAGAATCGATTCCATAGTGGCTTCTAGATATGCCCCTCTGGTTTTACCCTAGCCCATGAATCCTCTCCCCACTAGAGATTACCTAAAATACATGCCCAAATTCACTGGAGAAGAAGACATAACTTCTGAAGAACACATTCTTGCATTCTACAGTTATGTGGACAATCTAAATATTGAAAGAGAGGATGTATGGATGAGAGTCTTTGTCCAGAGCCTTGATGGTGAGGCTAAGAAATGGTTTTGGGGGTTGACCCCTAGATCCATTGTTGGGATTAAGGCTTTAGATGATGTCTTCTTGAGGAAATGGGGGGATTAAAAAGACTTCATGTATTATATCACAAAGCCCGGGTCCCTAAATAGAAAAGAGGGAGAATATATCTCTGATTTCTCTAAAAGATTCAACAAAATGTATAATAAGATCCCTACTGAGATAAAGCCTACAAAATCCTCTGCTAAAATTACTTATGCTAGTGATTTTGACCTTGATTTTTGCCTCCTATTAAGAGAGAGAAGAGATACTTCCTTGGATCATATGCAAGATGCGTCCCTGGAAGTAGAGTCCAATGTGTTGGCAGTAGAAAGACTTAAGAATAAAGCTGATAGAGACAGATGAAGGGGAAGATCTGAAGCTTGAACCTCTAGTTCCTCTACATCCGACCCTTAAGTAGATGAATTGACCGATTTGGTGAAATCTCTTTCTGCAGAAATGGAAAAGATGAAATTTGAAGGGAAGCAAGGTTATAAGAGTTCCCAAAATGTTGATAGCCAAGGTAACTTTAGAATACCAAATAATACCCCTCAGATACTTCCAAGAGAGACTCAAAACAGAGATAGGGATTATCAGAAAATCCAAACCCCTCTCCAGAATAACCTAGTCATTGATGAAGAAGGAGAGGAGGAAGAGATTCATACTTAAATCCATTGTCTTGGAGACACCTCCCCATTTCCCCATTCATCTCAGTCTGCATATGAAGAATCCCTCATGGACAACCAAATAAATGAGTTGAGTAAAGGGGAGAAGACCAATAATAGTCCCAATAAATATAACCTCAGGTCCAAGAAGAAGGAGGTGAAGTCTGATATTCCTAATCATCCTTCCAAATTAGAGAATCCTATTAAAGACGTAGCAAGCAGCAACAAGGAAAATAAATCATAGAACCCCTCAGCAACAACCAAAGGTCATCTCTCAGAAGTAACAAAAATTTTGAAGCCCTCCTCCTATTTTACTTTGAGAATGAAATTCAAAAGATTCGGATCCCTAATCCCCTTTCAGAGCTAGTCAAGCACGGAGATTTCAAAAAAACCCTCTCTAAGTTATTACAGCCCGATCCATCTTGTGATTCCACGGACTCAGTGAACCTCCAAGATGAAATTCTAGCAGTCATCTTAGGTCCTATGATAGAAGATAGAGATGACTCATCCCCTCCCTTCTATACATCTTTGAACATACATGAAAAGGTGCTACATAATTGTTTGATGGACTCAGGGGCATCTCATAACCTCATGCCCAAATTTTTCATGGAAGAACTTGGATTAGAAATCACAAAATCTTATCATGATTTATATTATTTTGATTAAAGGAGAGTGCAATGTCTTGGGGTCATCAAATATCTGATTGTGACCTTGTTTCATATGTCCATGAAAAGTGTGGTCATGAATATCATGGTGGTTGATATTCACCCAATTTTTGCATGCTCCTATCAAGATCTTGGATAAAAAGGCTAGGAGGAACCCTGCAGATGGACCAGATGGACCTCACATATGCTACCATTCTTGTGTTTGGGGGGGGGACATAGAAGACTCTACAGGGAATCTCAATTGGCCTACATTATTAATGATGAAGCAGACCCCACTAACCATCATATTTGTTCCCTCTAAAATGATTTGGGATATAGCTTATTGCAGCTTACTGATTCTCCTAAACCTCCTCTTGAAATCATAAGGCAGTTCCTTACTCTCTGTGAAGATTCTCCTCCTATCACCTCTGTTTGGAAAATGTTCTTTGATGGAGCCTCTTCTAGAGAAGGTGTTGGCGTTGGAGTGGTCTTTGTTTCACCTGCTCAAGAAATCATTTCTCTATCCTACAAGTTAGAATTTGAGGCTACCAACAATGTGGCAGAATATGAATCTCTTGTATTGGGTTTGAGAGATGCAAAAGATATGGGGATTGAAGAGATATTAGTGCGTTTGGGGATGTTGAGTTAATTGTCCATGAGATCAAAAATATTGATCAAGCCAAGCACCCTTAGCTCAGAAGTTATAGAAATGAAGTCTGGGATCCAGTTGACAATCTTTTCTGAGCTTTCAACATTTCATTTGATCCAAGAGAGGAGAATTCCATGGTTGATTCTTTGGATGTCTCAGCAAGTAATTTCAGATTCCCTCTGCAACTTAAGCTCGGGTATGATGTAGAAGTAAAATATAAACCCTCTATACCTGACAATGTCAAGCATTGGAAAGTGTTTGAGGATGATATGGAAATCAAAATATTCATGGAGACTATTGATGAATTTTCCGCATTACACATTGATCAAGATCCTGATTCTGAAATGAATCCTCATGCTGATGTTTTCCTTCACAAAATTGCTACTCATCATATTGTTCAGTTTCCCAACAATCATATCCCAAAGGGACTGGTTCCTTTGGAAATATTATTTGACAGAAATGATGTGGCGGTAAAGGGTAAAGTCTCAGATGATGATGTTGATGTAGCTGAGTGCAATATTGGCATAGAGAAGGATCCAAAATTAGTCAAGTTGTCAAGCAACCTACCAAGGGAACAAAGGGATGATTATGCTGAGCTATTAAGGGAATGTGTTGATGTGTTTTCCTGGACCTATGAATACCTTAGAACATATAACACATGTGTCGTTGAGCATAAGATCCCATTGAAGGAGGAGGCCAAATCATTTAGGTAGAAATAAAGACAAATAAATCTTATGTTGATTCCTAATATGGAAAGGGAGATAAAGAAGTTTTTGGATGCCCAAATCATTTTCCCTTTGAGATATTTTGAATGGGTAGCCAACCTGGTCCCAATAAGAAAGAAGAATGGAGAAATCAGACTGTGTGTTGACTTCAGGAACCTGAATAGGACCTGTAAGAAGGACAATTACCCTTTGCCAAAAATGGAACACATATTGCAGAGGGTGATAGGTGCATATAAGAATTCCATGATTGATGGATTTTTTGGCTACAATCAAATCTTTGTCCTACCTGAAGACAGATAAAAGACATCCTTCACCACTCCTTGGGGCAGATTCATGTATGCAAAAAATCCCTTTGGATTAATGAACGTAGGAGCAAACTTTCAGTGAGCTATGGACATCGCATTCATTGGAGAAACGGATAAATTTGTAGTCATCTACCTGGATGACATTACAATTTTTTCCAAATCTGATAAAGAACACTACCAACATCTGAGAAGGGTATTCCTGAAATGCAGAAGGTTTGGTCTCTCCCTTAATGCCAAAAATTCATCATTTTCCATGCAAGAGGGAAAATTGTTGGGGAACATAGTTTCAAATGAGGGGGTCAGAATTGATTCAAGTAGGGTGGAGGCTATTCAAACCTTGCCACTTCCCTGATCTAAGAAGGAGGTCCAGTACTTTTTGAAAAAAATTAATTTTCTCAGAAGGTTTGTTTCGAATTTTGTTGAATTAGTGAAGCATATCACAGTCATTCTCAAGAAGGGAAACAAAGTAAAATGGACTTTTGATTCTAGATATTACTTCATTCAAATCAAGAAGGCATTTATTGAGGCACCTGTTCTTATCAGTCTCAATTATTCCAAATATTTTCTATTTTTTTCCTTGGCCTTATTTGACACAGTAGCAGTTGTTTTATTGCAGAAAAATGTTGAGGGGTTGGAGTAGCTTATTTCATTTTTTAGCAGAGTACTGAGGGATGTTGAGATCAAATATGACATCATGTAGAAATAGGACTATGCCTTGGTGAAATATCTCAAAGATTTCATAGTCTATGTTCTACACTCAAAATTCATTGCATATGTCCCTTCAACTTTTGTGAAGGGCATTCTTACCTAGCCTGACATAGATGGGAGAAGGAGTAAGTGGATTTACAAAATTGTTGATTTTGATCTGGAAATAAACCACCAAGCTCATTAAAGGCTAAGGTTTAGCCAAGCTACTGGCTGAATCTAATTATAATGATTTAGGGATTAACTTCATCAACACTTGGTCAGAAAATCAGCAAGCTGAGTTGCCTGATCGAAATCCTCAATAAAACCCTCCATTGGTGGAATGCATCTGGTACAAAGATATTGTATTTTCTCTGCAGGAGTTGTGACCTCTAGATGGAATGGGGAAGAGCAAGGAAATATATTTAAATCTCAAAGAAGTTAGATATTTCCTTATTAATCAGGTCTTGTATTGGAAATACCCTCTAGGAGTGCTTTTGAGATGTTTAGACCCAAAGGAGGCCCAAAAGATTATGTTTGATTTTCATGACAGACTATGTGGGGGAAATCACATCTAGAGAACTATGACCTATAAAATTCTCAGGGGTGGGTACTATTGGTCTGGCCTGTTCACTGATGTCTGTGCAAAAATCAGGGCCTGTATCAAATGTCAAAAATTCTCTGGGAAGCAACAACTCAAGTCTTTGTCGTTGAATCATGTGGTAGCTTCAGGACCCTTTCAGCAGTGGGGCCTGGAATTCATTGGGGAAATTGATTCTTCTTCAAGTGGTCAACATAGATGGATATTAACCACAACATATTACTTCACCAAATGGATAGAAGTTATCCCCAAGAGGAGTGCTTCTCACAAAGTAATCATTGGTTTTCTTGAAGATATTATGGCAAGGTTTGGTTGTCCGACCAGAATCATCATTGATAATGTTGCATCATTCAAAGTTGAACCATTGATCAAATTTTTTGGGAAGTTCAGAATTTAATTGATTCACTCTAACCCCTACTATCCCCAAGGAAATGGACTAGTAGAGTCCTCTAACAAAATCCTTATGAAGATTATCAAAAGAATGTTAGAGGACAACAAGAACACATGGGATTCAAAGCTCAAGTTTTCTCTGTGGGATGATAGAGTGAAAACAAAGAGGACTCTAGGTATCTCCCCTTTTCATCTTGTGTATGGATTTGAGGCCATATTTCCTTCCCATATTTCCCTTCCTGTCGCAAAATTGTTCCAGGATTGTCAAGGAGAGCCTAATAATATGATCAGGAGAATACAACAACTAGTAGAGGTGCAACAGACTAGAGAGAATATGATGGACAAGGTGCTTGAACATCAACAGAAAATCAAGCATGCCTTTGATAGGAAAGTAAGAAAGGAGGATTTCCAGCTGGGAGATCTGGTTCTCAAATGGGATGCACCCAAACAAGACAAGGACAAGCATGGTAAATTTGAATCCCTCTGGATTGGACCCTTAAAGGTTTCTGAGGTATTTTCAAACAATACTTACAGGTTGTAGAATTTGGAGGGTGATGAATTTTTTGGTGGTCCTATCAACGGGAATTTTTTGAAAAGTTTCTTTGTTTGAGTCATGAATCTCTCCTTCATACCATTGTAAATGTCATTTTATTTCTGTTTTTGAAAGGCTCACTCCACAACCCAATACTAAGGCGATTAAATATGTGAGTTCTTGGCATCTCACAGGGAGCATGCCATCCCCCATGGAGCCTAATGTTATCACACATGTTTGTAAAGGGGTGTTTTTCCCTTAGGAATGAACACCATGGCGAAAAAGTGACAAGAAGCAGGCAAAAACCCACAAAATGGCCTTATCGTAAGTTTTTGGTGCCCAGACGCATTTTGCTAAGGTGTGCGTAGATCTGGGCAACTAGGATATGCGCGCTCAGATCTACGACATAGGATCCATATCAGAATGCCCTCGACATTCTACCTTTAATGAGGGGGGTGTGGTCCAAGCTGGTGGTTTTTTAGCATGCCCCCCCTTCACTAACGTGGTGCCTCCTCATGAACTCGGACCCCCACCCCACTGCGGCTCAAAACTGCTTACCACTACCTCCCCCCTCCAAGTAGACCACTTACCACCTCCGCTTACAACCCTCGTATCTTGCCAAAACCTATCCCCCACTCTGTCTCTCTCCTTTTCCTGTCGCATCTCCCGCTCCCCTCCACCTTTCACTACTGCACACCTATCCTCCACTCATTGTCCCACCTTCGTACCTCACCCTCTTACCTCCTACCATGTGTCTTCCACTTACCTCCATGTTGTATCTCCTTTCCTCTTTCACCTCTCACCTCCCGGCATCTGTCTCCCAATTGTAAAGATTTAGTAAAGACTCTGTTCTCTAGTTATGTATGGCATTTGAGACTTCCTGTTTAATAACAATCATCCTTCTTTCTCATCTCTTTTTCCTCTGATACTGAAAGCTTAGG
>JZKD02S2348201.1:385611-398468 GCA_000966675.3 Picea glauca | reverse complement strand
TTTAATTTGGTTATACCCACTGAAACCATCTAAGAAAGAGAAGAATTTCTTACCTGACAGACTATCTAAAACTTGATCAATGAATGGCAGTGGGAAGTGGTCTTTCTGAGTGGATAAGGACATAAGAACAAGAAACAAACAAGACTCATGTCACCAATGAAAATGATTGTATTAGTGAAAATAAAACACCAAAGAGAAAGGGGACTTTGGGTCCCTTCTTCCTCCAAGGGAGGGCTCTTAGACTCCCAAGATTGATCTCTTCTTACAACTTGAAAACTTGAAAGAAATGGTGAAAGAATCCCAAGCTAACCCACTCAAAAGGTAATGTGGATTGCCCAAATGGAATGGTGCTATTATGCTCTTGATGAGAAAAGAGGTTTCTCCAAGAGAATAGCAGCATCATAACCTTGCAAATGAATTCCTTGAAAATGTAGTGCACCCATGGCCTTGTTTTATAGCACCACTTTGAGGTATTGTGCAACCAACTTTTAGTGTGAAAAGGGGATGTTTAGGGCACCTTTAGGTCTTTGACCAGCCACCTAGCCGGATCCAGCCGAGATTTGGATGTCAAATCAACTTGGAAGCTGAACTAGAAGTGGGTGGGAGGCCGACGAATATCATAAATGCGTCGTTCATAGGTGTGTGCAACTTTTAGCGTCCACATTCGCGCATCGTGTGCATGTGCACTTTTCCTACGTTTCTTGATGGCGCATGTGCACGCGTGCCCTGTGTATTCATAACACATCTTGATTTTATAACTGGTTGTATAGTTTTGGACCTTTTGGAAATGCTTTTTTGGTATTTTTGGTCCATGGGTGAACTCATAGTTGTTTGAAGATGCTGGATTCCTGTAACCATTTGTGGACGAAATTTCAGTGATAACAGATGCCCCATGATGGAGGAGGTTAGGAGCATACAGATAACTGAAATTCATCAATGTTTCTTCTACTGAGAATACCGTTGTAAGAAAGAGCGATAGTGAGGGTATCAAGAGTGATCCATTGGAGGGAGAAGGGAACCTGTAGGACCTAACCTTTCGCAAGGTGTGGAAAATAAATTATGTACAAACGAGGTGGGCATGCCCCATGCTCGTGTCATGTAACTCAAAAAGGGGTGTTGCGCAGGAACTGAAACTGTTGTGTTGATGTAGACAACTACGATTCCCTCAGGGGCAGTTTTGATAAAGGAAGAGGACAATTTTGATGAGGAACAATACTCTGAACAGTAGGCAATGACACCTGTAAGAAGTATCATGGGTTCTGTAGGCATTGATAGCCCAACAAAGTTCAGAGGTCTTTGACAAATATAAAAACAACTGAAATAGTCACAAAGTAAGACCCACCGTAACATGAGAAAGTGTTGATGTCGAATGTTATGGGGGTCAACGACAACAAAGAGCAACGATGGTTCTCCCTGTGTTGTTCGAGACTTCTCATTGTAAAAGTAATGAGAGTCAAGATACTGTTTCCCTTCTGGAAACTGTGCTGATGTCGACAAAAAGGGAGACGCGACTCCAAGAAGCAAAGGGTTTTGTGAAACCCACTAGGTGAGGTCAGGAACTGAGGAGGTATATGAATGAAGTTAAGATGCATGGAGACTCAAGATGGCCCTTGATTGGGAATATATGCGAAGTATAAGTGGCTACAACCATTCAACTAGGTCGAGTGTTAGGGGGACAACGAGACGTGGGATAAGTTGTGCCAGAGGTGGGACAAAGTGAACAAACTCATAGAGCAGAGGTAGGTGGCCTGTGGGATACTCAAAGTTTATGGACGATGTCAACAAGGGTAGGTGATAAGGAATGCCCCAAACAAGGGCGACATGGGTTGCGTTTGCCAAAAAGGAAGAAGGTCACCAAAGGTGATGACAAAAAAGCTATGTAAAATGCTGGAAACAATGGCTTAATTACAAAAAGAATTAAGAAACCAGTGGGGATAATAATGCAGATACAGAAATGGGTGTCCCAGTGTGAGATGGTTTGGCCTGATGATGGCGCAAGTTGGTTAAAAAATAAGTGGGGGGTTGGGGCCCCATAGGTGGGTTTCTGTAGTAGGGAAATGTATGGAGGGAAATCTGAAGATGGACAAACCGGCGGTGGATGAAATGGATGGTAAATGATGCTGCGGGAGTGCAGTCAAAACAAAACCTTGAGGAAGTGCCCTGGGAGTCCGGTGGGTAGGCTAGCAAAATGAGGAGAAGGAGTATGTGGCTGATTCGCGACATGATGTAAGACTATTGGGACTCCCATCCCTAAAGGTTGAAAACAACATGAGTGTCAAAGTGCCAAGGGGGATATGAATGTGAAAACTCATGTGGGGGAGAGTGCTACCGGGTGACAGTACCCAAAATGCAGTGGAGGTGATGGTACTGCAGAGCCGGATATAGGGACCCTAGAGGCAAATTGCAGAGGGTGTGACTGGAGATGAAATTGAGATTCAGAGGGAATGATTACATGCCAGTGTCGATTATATACCTGAAGGGGTCACACTGGTGTGTGATGACCAAGTACCTACACACATGAAAACCAAATACCCGACGTGAACAATATCTGAAGATAATCGAACATATAACTGTTTATTTGATAATTTTGAACATGAGCATGCATACCTGAACAGGGTATGGAAAAATGGCTCCCCGGGGGCTAAGGATAAAAAATGGCCCGTGGAATGTATTGATGTAAATGACAGGGTGTTGATCCCATGGCTAAAGACGGATCAAAAAATGGATGCTCGGAGCTCCCAGAATTGAGTCTGGAAGTCTGGCAAAATGGACTATATATAACTGTGGGGCCCACATTGCCACCTCATTTGTACGTGCAACTATAGTTGTGAGAGAGGATATTACAGAGAAGATTCAGAGATTCCAGGAGTGCGAGGAAGTCGATTTGAGAGGTGCTAGAGTCAGGTTAGTGGTCTCATCCTCCTGTACAATAGTTAGGTGTCAATTTTTGGGTAGGATTGTATGGATGGTTGTACGGTGAATTTTTAGGGTTGTGGCCCCTCAAATGTGCAGGCGATCAATGGAGACCCGTGCATGAATGCGTGGATTTAATGGGCAAAATCACGTAGAGGGGGAACACTATTTGGGAAAACAGGCACACGTGGGGTGCACGCCTGTCTGAAATACAACCACGCATATGTGCACGACTGTGTTGCTGATAGTTGCGCATGAGTGTGAAACTGTGTAGTGAATAGGCACACATCGAATGCGTGCCCGTGGGCTTAACAAGCACACCTATGGGGTAAATAGGTGTGCATGTGTGCACACCTGTGGGGAAAATAGCCACGCCTTTGAGGCAAAGCTAAGGGTGAGAAAGCTTATGTCCCTCTCTCTTTTTTTTTTTTTTGGGGAGACTTCGTGATGGCTGATCGAGTACTGTATATGTGGATGCAGGTAATCATTGGAGATGATGCCGATCCAGTGGAGAGAAAGGGACTGGGCCCGACTGAGGGAGGCCGTGAGGGATGAGGAGTCGGCGACTTGTGGTGCTTTAGCGGTCTGTGGGCTGCTGAATTTTTTTGAGTGCCCACTGTTGAGGGCACAGGAGTATCTGCTACAATTCCTGATCTTGATGTGGAGTTCGGAGTTGTAGTGTTTTATTGTGCGTGGAGAGCATTTGGCATTCTATGCAGAGGAGGATGTCTATTTTCTGACTGGGCTCCCTTTTCGGGTAACCCTACTGCCGGGCGAGCCGGTGGTAGTTGGAGAAGGGAAATTGGATACCCTTGCCCAGACATATTGTTCAGGAGAGGATTTTATGTCTGGGTCAGTGGTGAGGATTGGGGTGATGGATTCCTTGGTACATCGTTGCATGGAAGCGATGGTTGTGAGAGTGTATGGGTCGATCGCGATTCAATGTATTAGTGGTGGCTAGCTGAGGATCATGCAATAGGCATTCGGGGGTGAGCATTTCGCCTGGGGCTTCATGCTGCACGCCAAGATGGTGGGACAACTTACCAGGTGTCGAGCGGATGACTCATGGGATTTTTCCTTTGGATCGATATTGGTGGCTTGGTTTCTAGAGAGGGTGCCGATGTTGAGCCCAAGAGTGTTGTTAGATCCACCAAGAGCGCAAGAGCTGCGACTGCGATGGTGGTCGAAGATTTTGGTTTGTCATGGGGGTGGGGAGGGTGGACACTACTTCATGGCCGAGGCTGCACAGGTGTGGCATCAGATGCCACAGATCATATTGCAGTTTCCATATAGTGGGATAGATTTCCATGATGATCCTGAGATGATATTACCTTTGGGAGAGGTATTCGATCACCGAGGTATGATGTGTAGTTTACTGGTTTTGTTGATTTTTTTTTAGATAGTATAGCATATGGTTGATATTTGTATGGATGCTGATGCTATCATGTGTTTGTTTGTGTAGATGTGGGATCGCGTGGATGAGAGGTCGAGCTGATCTGAGCGCTAGCCCACTAGGGTCCTGTGAGACCACCACGGGGAGAGTTGCGAGCAGGGGAGAGGCAATGTCGAGAGGATGTTGGGGCAAGGATTGGTGATGATGATAGAGTGACTCGGAGGCGCCATTATGATGACCTCGGGGCAGGGCCGTCCCATGCTCCTCCAGCCGAGGCCGGGGGAGAGTTTGATGATTTTCGTCGTCAACTAGAGGTGGTTCTGTAGGGAGTGCTCGAGAGGATGTGGGTGCGGATCTAGGATGAGGGGATACTAGAGCAGTGTATTGGGCTGCTGATAGAGTTAGGAACCTTGATTCGCAGAGTAGCTGTAGCTGGAGTTGTGATGACTGGACGATTTCCTCTGGGACCTAGGGGACCGGAGCTGGTGGGGTACCTCCGCTAGAGGGAGGACCTGGTGCTGAAGCACTAAAGGCGCCCCGAGAGCTGCTAGATATGTAGTTGTGTATCTGATATAGGCTAGTGAGCCCACTTTGTATAGTTGTGACATCTAGTTTTGTATTGGTAGGGATGAGGTGATTCACCTGCCTACGGGGCGATGTACTATTTTGTAAACACTTTATGACATGTGGACCGATATATTAATGGATATACATTTTTGGATCTTTGTGGACATGTGTGATGTGTTTATTGTTGATGATCCTGGTTTTTGATGTAGTGGATGATGTCTAATCTATATGCTGTGATAGACCTCTGATGGTTTATGTGTATGTGAAGATGTCTTGATGTGATATATGCCAATCTAGTATAATGTTAGCCATGTTATCTGCTATTTGATTGAATTGTCTTGGGATATGTGTAAATGTAATGGAATAAAAATGTTGAGATAAAAGTCTAACTTGCAGGTATTTGTGAAAGAGGCAAGGATCACAGACGTGGTATACATTGTTGAGCTGGAGGACGACAAGTTGGGAATATAATAAGACACAAAGGTGATGAATATGGCGATGATTGGCCTCAACGAGGAGACCAATGACGACGGTGTACTCTGCTTGATTGTTGGTGGCTGAGCCTAAACATATGCCGCTGGTGTGGAGCAGGTCATGTGAAGGCGAATAGAGGGCCCAAGCAGCCGAAGCAAGATTCTGTGTCCATCGGCCTACCAATGTGGTAGGCCGATGGAGGTGGCATCTGTCAATAACATAAGTGATAGATTAGACGGGAGGTATGGATAAAAGAAGACTAAAAACTCTATAAAATATGTAAAAAAAAGAAAGAGCCTAGTGTAGTAGAGCTATGCTCAGGCGTAAAATTTCTTTAAGTACAACCCGTTGACGGGTTCCTTGAGAGGATGGCCTTCGGGGGAGGCAAGGATGTATGCACCTTTAGTGAGGCAATGCTGGATAATGTATGGTCCATGCCACATGGACTCGAATTTTCCATGGCCAAGGGTATCGTGAGTGATATCATAAGCGAGGACAAGGTCTCCTTCGTTAAATGAGCGAATGTTGACATGGCGATCAAAGGTGGCCTTTGATCATTTTTTGGCTGCTTCATTGTTCTGTAATGAAGATCGACGATCTTCATCCAGGGATTCTAAGTTTAGCAAATGCTTCTCTATTGGGGCTGTGTCAGGTAATAACTCAATAGTGGTGCGTAAGGTGGGAATTTCTCACTCGATGGGAAGAGTGGCCTCAATCCCATGGACTAAATGAAAAGGTGTGAAACCAGTGGCAGTTTTGACTGCCGTGCGATAAGCCCAGAGTGCGGAAAATAATGTATGATGCCAATTGGTTTTATGTTTGTTAGCCATGGATTGCAACATGTTTTTTAAGACCTTGTTAACTGCTTTGACTTGTCTGTTGGACTGAGGGTATTATGGTGTGGAAAACTCGTGGGAGAAGCCTAACCGGGATGAAATTTTCATGAAAATCTCATTCTCAAAATGTTTCTCGTGATCGGAGACTAGTTGGAGTGGTACACCAAAGAGGGATATGACATGGTTAAATAAAAAACATGTTGCTGTGTCAGCAGTGTTGTTGAAGGTAGGCATGGCTTCAGCCCACTTGGTAAAGTAATCAACTGCAACGACTATGTATTTATGTATGTCACTGGATGTAGGGTTTCAAGTCATGAAGTCGATGCCCCATTTACAAAAGGGACGAACGGTGATGACTAGGTGTAGAAGAGCAGGTGGTGCGCATGCTTTGTTAGCGTAAATATAGCATTTATCACATCGATTCACGACATGGGTACAATCGTGAAATAATGTAGGCCAAAAGTAACCTATGCAGATGATTTTCTGAGCGGTGGACAACTCTGAGAGATGGCCTCTGCAAGCATCGCTGTGGAAATCGTTGAAGAATCTGTCGGCCTTGTCAATAGTTAAGCATCGACGGAGTATGGTGTCGACTCCTCGCCGATATAAGATGTCCCCAATGAGGAGGTAGCGAGGTGCCTGTTGACGAATACGTCGACGATCATCTCTAGAGAGGTGGTTTCCAAATTTTTTCATTCAGAGATAGACAAGAAGATCACCATACCAAGGGTCATCTGAGGAGACAAAAAAAAGATGTTCATCAGGGAGGTTGGTATTGACCGATGGAATGGTAGTGTCAGAAGGAAAAGCCATGATAAGTTCGGTGAGGATGAGAGATTTCTTGCTCTTGGGTGTTGAAAATTCAAGATCGTATTCCTGAAGGATGACGATCCATTGAGCAAATTTACCGTTAATTTGTTGACGACTGAGCAAGTATTGCATGGGGTTGGAATCTGCGATAACTTTGGTAGTTCGAAGTAGGATGTAATGGCGTAGTTTTTGGACTGTGAGGGCTAGCATTTATTTGTGATTGTACTTCACGGGTGTTCCTAAAAGGTTTTTACTAATGTAGTAAATCACATGCTCACGGGTGTCATCCCCTATTTGAATGAGCACTCCTGCTATTGAAACGGATGAAGTTGATATATAGAGGAGATAATCGTAGTTATAGTCAGTTGGACTAATCAACGGGGTGTTGGAGAGAGACGCTTTGATATAGTCAAAAGCAGTTTGGGCATGTTTATCCCATTGAAATGGGATGTCGTGACGAAGTAAGCGAAGGAAGACATGTGCGCGAGTAGCGTAATCTGGGACAAAGTGTTGTAAAAATTTAGGTTTGCCTTGAAGGCTCTGTAGTTGGCATACATTCCGTGGGGGTGGAATTTTCTGTGATGGCTTGGACTTTGAGGGGGTCTATAGTAATGCCACATTGGGAAACTATGAACCCAAGAAGGCACCCAACAGTGTCGCAGAATATGCACTTGAGGGTTTTTAAGCAGATATTGTACTGATGACACCTGTGGAAGATGATTCGTAGATCATCGAGATGCTGAGTGCATTTCTTAGATCGAGCGGTGAGGTCATCTAAGTACGCGAGGATGATATGAGCCAGATCGTGAAAAACGTATGTCATGGCCCATTGGAATGTGGCGCCGACATTCTTGAGGTCAAATGGCATGACACGATACGCAAAGGTACCCCAAGGGGTTGTGAATGTGGTTTTGTACTGATCGACAGGGTGATTTTGGATTTGGTTGTAACCAGAGAAACCGTCCAAGAAGGACAAAGCCTTGTGACTTGTGCAATCATCAATTATTTGTTCGATGAAGGGTGTTGGAAAGTTATCTTTGGGACATGCGTGATTGAGGTCGTGGAAGTCTGTACAGACACGAATAGTGCCCTATTTTTTGTTAACAGGGAAAGGGTTGGAGACCCATGATGTATAGGCTATGGGGTAAATGAACCCTGCAACACGTAGTTTGTCAATCTCGGCTTTGATGGCCGTTGCTTTGGATGGGTGTAATGGTCGCTGTTTTTGGCGGACGGGTGTGATATCAGGCCAGGTGTATATGCAATGTTCGACAATAGAGGGATCAAGGCCATGCATCTCTGTGTATGACCAGGTGAAAATGTCCCGGTATTCCTGGAAGAGGGCTTTGTAGGTGGTGAGTTCTTCTAGAGAACATGTAGCGCCAATGGTGATTTCCTTGAGAATTCCATATTTGATGGAAATATCTATTTTGATGGTTGGGGATATATTGGCCATATTTCCTTCCTCGAAAGCATTGGGGGCAGGGATAGGGTTATTGAACCAATCTATATGCCCTGATGGGAGAAAATCTTTGGTTTCGACTACGTATATGGGGTGGTTGTTAGGAGGCATGAAGGCTTCCTGTGAAAGAAAGAGTGCTCTATGGTGGAGCGCATCCCATGGGTAATCGGGGGTAGTTAACTCCTCAAGGATATCTTCATCACAATGAAAATTGTGTGAATATAGGGGATCAAGAGGAGTGATCTCGGTGACTGTCACTGTGGCGTTATCTCCTTCTGATAAAGACATAGGGGGATTGATGGAGGGGGATGGTGATGTTTCACTCAACATAAACCAAATATCTAGATATTGTGGGTTAAAAATGGTAGTCGGGCATAGAATGTTTGTGGGGAACTGAATTGGAGAATTGGGGGCATTTGGGGGTAACTCCTCATATAAATCATCTAGGAACCAGGGGAGAGAAGGGAGTGCCTCAGGTTCTGGTGGGAAGATGTGAACCATATCAATGGTTGGGGTAAGGGTATTTATTGGGTCTGTTGGAGGAGGGGGGGTATGATTTTGAATAGGGGCTAGTTGATGATGCCTGTATTCAATGATCACATGCCATTGATATGTGAAATGGTCAAGTGATTCGAATAGAGAGAAAGGACATCTCATGCGTTCGTTGAATGAGGTTGTGACATAATGGATGTCAGTGACATGAGTTGAGGTGGGTGTTTGCTAAAAGATCTGTCGTACATCTATTAGTGTCTGTTGAAATTGAGGTAACGCTGGACAGTGGTGTGTGTAATGGCCATATTCTGAAAAGATGACGCAATTGAATGTGGTTCGCAGTCATTTGTTACTTGTGTTCTGTGAGATAGCGACAATACTAGAGGAAGCGATGAGCGGTGGTGTTCAAGGGAGTTGGATGAGATTATGTAACTCAGGGAGAGATGGGCATTTGTTGGTGGGGTGTTTGTCTTTCTTTCATAGTGTGCAAGGAGGTTGGATGCGTGGGGGAAGTGGAGCTATGGGATCCTTCTTCTTTCGCCTGCCCTTATCTGTAGCAAGGGGGTTAGTGAGTGGGAGTGTAGGGGGTATGGTGGGAGTGAGTATGGGGATCTGCATCGGGATTCCTTCTATTTGGGGAGGGAGGGATGGTTGAGGAACCATATTAGGTGGATGTAAATACCAAACTGGGATTTCCAACACCATATTAGGAAGGGTAAGCATTGCAACGAACTGGAAAGCTTGTACACCTGGTGGAGGGTAAAAGAAAGGGATTTGGGTAAGGGCTTGGGGGACTGTTTCCCAAACTGGTATCTGGCCCTGGGGAAGATCAGGAACGGGTTGAGCTGAATTAGTTCTAGGGGATTCTTGAGCGAGAAGTTCTGTGACTAGTGGGAAGTCAGGGATGAAAGGGGCCTCTGTGGGAGGGGCGTTAGTTTTAGTTGTCCTTCTGTTGGAGGATACGACACATACTTGTGTGGAGGGATGGAGGAGTGGTGGTGCTTTGTGATAGGTCCCTAACAAGGATGGGTCTTGGAAGATTCTGGGGCCCATCTCAATGAGTGATAGGCATCATGATTAGTGTGGATAAAAGGGAGGATGTTATCGATGTTGGATGAAGGGTTAGGCTCTTAATGTGATACTTGATCGATGGTAATGATATTTCCATTATGGGGAAACATCATGGTTCAGAATACAGAAGAGGTGACGACCTTCATAGCATACATGTAGCTATGACCAAACAAGATATTGTAGTCAAGCGGGGCATCGATAACGTCAATGTCAATCAAAACGGTTTTTCCCCTGAGCTCGACAGGGACATTTTGGAAGAGTCCTTCAGGGGATGAGGGTCTGCCATCATAGGCTCTTAAGGTAATGGCAGATGGTATGAGTTATGGGGAACCAAGTTTTTTCCATATGGATTTGGACATGATACAGGTGGATGTACCTTCATTAATGATGCATCGGTGAACCGTAATGTTTCAAATTTTTACAGGGATTTGAAAAGCAATAAGAGCATGGAGGTGAGGTTCTCCGCTGTCGAGGTCAAATGTGATGAGTCCGGTATCGGCCGGGTTGACTTCTCCCAGGGAGGAAAGTAAGGAATTACGCTGGGTGGGACAAGTTTGAAGGACCTCTAAGACTGACATGGCAGCTAGGGATTGTGCAAAGTCATCGACCAAACTGTAATTATGAGCTGCCCTAGCTTGAGGATTGTGGACATTCCTGTGCAATGGGATGCGAGGAATACAAAGGGAGGTTTCAGTATTAGGGCGAGGAATTGTGAGAGGAGGTCCGGTTATGACTGGAATTGCTTCCAAGGTAGTGGGAGAAGATTCAGGGGGTGTGCTATACTGATGACTGCACGTTTACAGAAGGACTTCTTCCTCACTGGTAAGGAGGATAGTGTGATCGACAGAGGTGCCCATATTGGGATACTATCCCAACTGTGGTGGGGTAGGCTGCATGTATGGTTGGGTATTTATGACCCCTTGGTGTGGGATGGGGTTTTGTAGTACAACTGGGGGGGGGTGCTGTACATATGGTTGTGGGGCCTGCTGAGGTGTCCATTCATAAAATCTTTCATCCATTTAAAGTCAACGATTTGGGGGCAATGGTGAGTATAGTGACCAAAATAATAGAAAAGGGCACAAGGGAAGGTGGTCATAACATTGTTGGTTCTCCTTCCTTGACGTTTGTTGTTTTTGCCCCCTTGGGGGTTTTGATTCCCTTGGTTTTGGTTGCCCCCGACAGACTAGTTCTGCTGGGGTTGGTTCTGGTTTCCTCCTGGTCCTAGATTATTATTGTTCGGATTTTTTCCTTTCTTTCTGGTATTGTTCGATTGATGGGGTGGATTTTCCGTGTTCATTTGTTCAAAATTTTGATATTGCTGAATGGGAGAGGGTTGAAAAAAATTAACCCCAGCATGTGGTGGTCCTGGTGATGGAGCCATAGGTTTTGGGGTGCTAGAAAATGGAAAGTACGGATTATGTTGAGGCGATGCTCCATAAGGTACATAGGAGGGCATGGCGCTTTCACTAGTGCTTAAGGTATAGGCCGAGGTAGAGGGAGTACTGACACTTGGTTGGATAGGTGAGTGGTTTAGGGGTGCTAGCGGGGGTCTGCTTATTGGTGGAGGCAGGGAAACGAGGTATGGTTGTTGATAAGGGGGAGGAGGATAATAAGGGGTTCCTCCATATACCGGTGGATATTGAGGTGTGCCATACATGGGTGGTTGTTGAGGCAGTGGGTTGTGGTGTGTAGTGTTACCAATCAATCCGTCTACTGAGTGAGACATCCAAGGTTTGTCTTGGCCAACTGGCACAGGTCTTGGGATGTCCGAGAGTATCGTGTATAGGTATCTGGATTGGGTGTAGATGAATTCGAACTGTTGGGTCTTGATAACGACTTCTTCTTCAGTATGGGGAAAGGTGGCGACCACATCTTTGGCAAGGAGGGAAACACGTGATTTGAGGAACCAATTGAGACACTGTTGGGGGGTAGTGTCAGCTTTGCATAGGCTACGTCGCCGACGCCATTCATGGATGTGGCGGAAATATGTGTAGAGGCGGTTTGTTTGAAATCTGAGAGTAGTTCAAGGCCATTGTCATGACGAACGGGTAATTGAAAGAAGGTAAAAAATTCTTTGGCCAAGGATTCAAAAGTCGCGTGGGACCCAGATTTTTCTTCGACATACCATTTGGTGGATGGGCCAGTGAGTGCACGTTGAAATAACCTCAATCGGATGGTGTTGGAGCCGCCCCTGTTTTTTCCGCCTCACACAATTTAGAATATTCTGATTCTTGAGATATAAAGTTGTTCTCTTTCCCTTTTCCTTCAAAAAGTTATAAAACTCTGAAAAAAGCTTTTATTGCCTGAATAGTAATGCTTTGCCACTTACGAAGAGCCCGTTTTTCGCAAGTATGTTTGTCCTTAAGATTTTTCAAGTTTCGTGATCTCGCAAGCCGGACACCTCATTCCTTGAATTCACAAAGTCTCGAATCGCGAGAAGTGAGAACTCGGCTTTAATTTTTGTCCAAGATAAGAATAGTATAAGACCTCTAACCCTTGGTTATGACATCCTCTGGGTTTCGCACTTCGACATTTCTCGACCCTAAATTTTTGTTTTCTCAAACCCGAGAGCCGAGAACGCGATAATTTTTTCAACCATAGTCAAGAACCGAGAGTAAAAAAACTAACCATAGTTAAGCTTGGTTCTCGGAATATCGCCTCTCGGCACATCGCCTTTCAGCGTTTCCTTTCATAAAGTTAAAACATCCGAAACTCCGATGCGCAAAGTCGCGACATAATTTTATTGAGCCTTAATCATCACTGCATCGCGATTTCGCGACTCGACATATCATTCTCCTAAAAACTTATCTTCGAAATCCCGATTCACGATCCAACAATT
>JZKD02S2348201.1:362281-382108 GCA_000966675.3 Picea glauca | reverse complement strand
TATTAGGTCTTCTTACATCCGCCTTATTCTATTTTATTGAAAGGCCTTATTAATATTGACCTTTATTACATCCGAATACATTGATCTACCTATGTACGGGTTAGGACCTTAACATAGAATGATTCCAACTTTTAGTCAAAGCAAGCCATCCATGTGGCAAAATAAAAAACAAAAAGACGAAAAATAATGATTTTTAACCCCTAAGTGCCTATATGTTTTGACTAATCCATTTATATGAGAGGGAATGTAAGTGTGGTGTAGATTACAACATGCATGGAATCATCTTTAAGAAGGTTATGGGCCTTCAACATATCATAAAAATCTTACAATGTGTGTTTTTTTGCACATGTGCATGGGTTTTAGACTAGATAGAGGCGCACTGAGTGCCAATGCGCGAATTGAAAAAGAATTTTAAGCGCAGGTGCGAAGTAATGCAGTGTTTTTGGTGCACGTGCCCACAATGCACGACTGTGGGCCAATAAACCTACGCACAACTGTCACACGATCATGAAGAAAATCCCAGATGGAATTCTCTCAACTCAGCTTTGAATTTGATGTTTTGCAGGCCGGCTTGTGTCGGTTATGGTACCTGCAGGTTAATTAAGTAAAAAAAAGAGCTAAAATAACCCAAATGGGGTAGGAAATTGATAGCTTTCCCCAGCTGAGTCACCAATCTGTTGTGCCTCTTTTGTCACCTAAATGAGAAAAACATAGGTGCTTACAAGCTTAGTTGGGTTAGCTAAGCAAGACAACAATAAAGGAAAGGGTTAGAAGAATAAACATAAAAGACTAAGCTAAGAATTAAACTAGGAAAGGAAAAGACAATTAAACTATTGTGCATAAGGACATAAGAACAAGAAACAAACAAGACTCATGCCACCAATGGAAAGGATTGTATTAGTGAAAAGAAAACACCAAAGAGAAAGGGGACTTTGGGTTCCTTCTTCCTCCAAGGGAGGGCTCTTGGACCCCCAAGATTGATCTCTTATTACAACTTGAAAACTTGAAAGAAATGGTGAAAGAATCCCAAGCTAACCCACTCAAAAGGTGATGTGGATTGCCCAAATGGAATGGTGCTAGTATGCTCTTGATGAGAAAAGAGGTTTCCCCAAGAGAATAGCAACATCATAACCTTGCAAATGAATTCCTTGAAAATGTAGTGCACCCATGGCCTTGTTTTATAGCACCACTTTGAGGTATTGTGCAACCAGCTATAAGTGTCTAAAGGGGATATTTAGGGCACCTTTAGGTCTTTGACCAGCCACCTAGCCGGATCCAACCGAGATTTGGATGTCAAATCGACTTGGAAGCTGAACCAGAAGTGGGTGGGAGGCCGACCAATATCATAAATGCATCGTTCTTAGGTGTGCGTGAATTTTAGCATCCACAGTCGGGCATCATGCACATGTGCAATTTTCCTGTGTTTCTTGATGGCGTATGTGTGTGCACGTCCTGTGTAGTCATAACACATCTTGATTTTATAACTGGTTGTATAGTTTTGGACCTTTTGGAAATACTTTTTTGGTATTTTTGGTCCATGGGTGAACTCATAGATGTTTGAAGATGCTAGATTGCTGTAACCATTTGCGGACAAAATTTTAGTGATAACTAATAGGAATCAACACATAACCAATGGGTAAAGAAGAACATTGAACCAAGGAAGTAATTCGATGCACAAAAGGAAAAGGAGATCTTTAAAGAGGCAAGACAATAATTTCAGAAGGAGGACACAACATTGACTCCAACTGTGTAGTAAGACAAGGAAGCACTAGAATATGAGATGCCGCCATCACTGGGTCATACCAATGAGATGCAACCCATGGGTCAAGTACAATCAAAATATTTTTGCAATCATGTGTGAAAGTATTAAGTGATCCCTCATCTGTGAAGATATTGCAAAACATCCTAGAAAAATGTAGCGGCGAGACGAAAGAAAAGCTAGAACAAAAAACAGTTAATCACCTACACACAACAAGAAGAACAAGTAGGGAATTTAGACTGAATGATAACATTGGAGATTTCAATATGGGAGACATTATACTGGATTTAGGCTCTGAAGTGAATGTATTACCAAATAAGACATGACAATGTATGGGAGAGACCACATTAGGACACTCACCGGTTCAATTAAAACTAGCAAACCAACACAGAGTACTACCAATAGGTAGACTGAAAGGAGTGACAATAGATCTTGATGGAGTGTGCACTAAAGTAGACTTTGAAGTTATTGAAATAGTGGATGACAAAACACCTTACCCGACATTGCTTACTCTAGTTTGGGCATTTGACAACCGGGCCATAATCAATTTGAAAACTAGAAAAATGAGCTTTGAGTCCGGAGAATATAGGGTCATCGCACCATTAGACCCATCAGAAGGGGAGAGGTTTGTAGAACCTACTTGCCTAGTGTTGGCACAAGGGAAGACCCATGGTTCAACTCCAAGAGTGCACCAACAAACCCTAACTACTGGCCCTTTCGACAATAAGTGCGAAGTAGATGCAGTCTCACCCGAAGCAGTTATGAGGGGGTTGCATGACAGGGATGTCTACAACCAAAGGAGATATCAAGTGGATCTAACACAATAACAACACATCATTCATATATCACTTATTATCCTAGATATATTCTTCACATCTACTTATTAGATCTAAAACAGTAATGCAATCATAGTATATCAATGACAGAGATAAAATACCAATCACAGACAACACAAAATATACGTGGTTCACCCTCTCTCTAGGGCTACGTCCATAGACGAATGCTATAATATATTCAGGAAAATCATACTGTTCTTGTCTGTGCTCTTAGCTAGTAGATCTTCTTTCTTCTCCTCTCTTTCTCTCCCCTCCCTACACACCTAGCTATAGGGTTGATCTTCGCACCCAGATGAAGATCTTACAATACGAGAAGGCTCTCGTACTCAACACTTATTTTTCACATAGTACTACTCGCTTGATCACACAACGACAAAGACAACAACAATAATCATAAAAAAAACCCATCCCAGACCCTTTAGACCTCTATTTATACATTACAATTGCTCATCAACATCCTTAGGTCGAAACCTAGGTGTTCAAAACCCTAGATACCAAAACCCTAGGTGTCTAAACCCCTAGGTCAACTTGACCCGTATTTTCAGGGCTTCGCCAGCCTGTCTTCCCTTCCTTCTCACGTAGTGATCCAAAGCATCCAATGGTGGATTTTACCAGTTGCTGAGTTGTCCACGATCCTTATTTATTGCTTATCATTCATCCCTGATCTCCTCGTTCAACGACTTACTTTGCTCAGTCTTTTCTGCTCTTTTTCTCACTTTGACCCAGTAACATTCACCGTGTCTTCCGCGAAGTTCAGATTCTCCCTTTTCTTCCTTGATCTTCGCATACTTCCCTAACCAAGGGCCAACAGGCCCCCAACACTCACCTGTGACTCATGCCAAGGCACTTTAGATTTGAGCTTCCTGTTTTACTTCGAATCCAGACTACACAGTGCAACCTCTACTTTCTGCTTGATGCCTCCTCTTTTTCCCTTATGTAGACTGTCTTTTCTATGTCTGGTACCCAGTTTCAACTGCACCTGGTACCTAGAAACTTTTCTTCATACTTTTACTTAGAGTTACGAGGCAGTTGGTTGTCATAGTACAATTTCAACCGGCTCCCATTCACTAAACCTTCCTTCCACTCCCCATTCAGAGTCTTCAATTGTGCAACTCCTCCCTCTGTAACATAAGAGATCTCGTATGGCCCTAGCCAATGCGTTCTGAACTTCCCAGGATGTTTTATGAACTTGCTATCCTATACCAGTACTAGATCACCTTGTTTGAAAGTATTCTTCTTTATGTGCCTCTCATGATAGGCCTTCTCTCTTTCCTTTTGAACTTGCTGATGGAATACTGCAATGAATCTATATTCCTCTAGTTCAACCAGCTATGCAAGCCTCTCTTGAATAGTGCATGGGTCATCCATATCTGTAAAGTCAATAATTCTTAGGCTTGGTACCAAATATTCCATTGGAACAACAATTTCAAGACCATATACCAACTTGAAAGGGGTCTTCATTGTTAGTTTCTTGCAAGTAGTTCTATAGGCCCATAATATTGTTGGTACTCTTAAATCCCAATCATCCCTGTTCACATTGAAAATATTGGTTATTTTTGTTTCCAAAATCTTGTTGAATGGTTCAACTATCCAATTTGTTTGTGGATGGTATGGTGTGCTCCTATGATGGTGGACTGCAAATTCTTCAGTTAGGGCTTCAACTATCTTATTGATGAAATGTGTTCCTTGATCACTCATAAGGATCTTTGGGCATCCAAACCTCATTATGATGTCATCAAATATGAAGTGCGCAACTATAGTTGCACTACAGTCCTTAACTTCTCTTGCTTCAACCCATCTAGTCAAGTACTCTATCACAATAATTATGTACCTTTCTCTTGTACGCTTTCCTGGTGGGTTTATAGGTCCCACGAAGTCAATGGCCCACTTTTTGAATACTTGTAGGGTCAGTTGTGGTTCTAATGTCATTTCATCTCTTCTGGACGGTTTCCCAACTCTTTTGCATATATCACAGGCTTTGGAATAGTCTTTAGCATCTCTGTGTAAGGTAGGCCACCAAAGGCCAGCTCTAAGAACCTTATACACAGTTGCTTTCCCTGCGTAATGTCCTCCTACGATGCTTGCATGAGATTCTGCCAGGTCAGTGGTAGTTCTGCCTCCATAACACACCTTCTCAATATCTCATCAGGTCTCATCTTGTATAGATGTCCGACTATAAGTGAGAAGTCTGCAGTGCAGACTACTAGTTTTTTCTTCTGAGGAATTGTGTACTCACTAGGTTCCATTCATGTTGATAGGAACTGGACTATGTCTGTGAAGTGGTCATAATGGCCAGTATCTGAGCATCCGATAGTGCCTCCTCCAAAATGGTCAGTTATTCACCATGTTCCAACCTTGAAAAGTGATCATGACCTTTGTTCATTCTCCCTGGCTTTACTATGATCTCAAAATCATATTCCTGAAATAGCAGAAGCCATATGCATATCCTTCCCCCCAACACTGGCTTGTTGACTAGATATTTTAGCACAGAGTGATCAGTAAACATTTTAAATTTTCCTCCCAACAAGTAGTGGTGAAAATTCTGTAATGCATATACCATGGCTAACCCTTCTCTCTCAGTTGTGGTGTAGTTGATCTCAACATTTGATAGCTTCCTGCTAGCAAAGGCTAACATGTGGTCAATATCTCCTATTCTCCGTTGTGCTAACACAACTCCTAAAGCAATGGAAGATGAATCGACATGCACATGAAACTCCTTGGTCCAATTTGGGAAAACAGGAATGGGAACGGTAACCATTTTCTATTTCAGTGTGTCGAAGCTCTACTGGCATTCTTCTGTCCAACTAAAATGACAATACTTCTTCAACAGCTTCTCCATGGGCGTTGTAATTTGATCATATCCCTTAATGAACTTCCTATAGTAACCTGTGTGTCCCAACACAGTGCGTAGCTATTTAACTGACGTAGGAGGGGGTAGATCAACTATAATGGCGATCTTGGATGGATCTACAAGTAATCCTTGCTTACATACAATATGTCCTAACAAAACTCCAAATGGTTAAAAGAAAATGCATTTCTTCAGGTTCAAGGAAATTTGGCACTGCCTGCATTTATCCAACATTAGCCTTAGACATTCAATATGATTCTTCAATAAACTAAAAACAGTCCAATCATCAAAATACGCTTCTAAAAAATTATGCAGAAATTCCTTGAATGCTTCGACCACCACCCTGGAAAAGATGGTTGGGGAATTCTTCAATCCGAATGGAATTATTATGTAATGGTAGGATCCCCATTTTGTTGCAAATGTGGTCTTATGGCGATCTTCCTTAGCAATCCGGATCTGATGGTATCCTGAAAATCCATCTATAAAAGAATATACTTCTTGGCCTCCCACATTATCTAACACTTTGTCAGTGAATGGTGTAGGGAAGGGATCATGTAAAAAGGCACCATTCATCTTTCTAAGATCTACACAGATCATGATCTCTCCTATCTTCTTATCTTGTACCACCATAGGGATAATCCACTCTGACTCTTCGACAAGTTCTATGATCCCTGCTTCCAGTATTCTATCAAGCTCAATCTTCACTTTTTCTGTATATTTAGGGTTCAAACTGTAAGGTCTCTGTTTGACTGGTATTGCATCTGGCTTTAGAGGGATCCTCATCTCTCCCATAGTTCCTTTAATGACTTTCATATTAGTGAACTTGGTTGGAAAGAAGTCCTGATATTCATGCAATAACTCTGTAATTTTGTCAATGGTGGCAGCATCCCAATAATATCCAACATTGGTGAGCTTCGATGTCTCCTCTGTTCCAATATTGACTTCTTAAGCTTGATTGGCTGTCCAATAAATGGTAGATCAACTCCTGGTCCTTCCATGTCACTTTGGCCTTTTGTTTCTATGATGTTCAACTTCCTTGGATCATCTTCTTCATCAGCATTGATGTTGTAACAACCTTGTAGTTTCTAGAGAGGCGCGGTCCATTCGTCCTCTTCTTTCTCTAAAGAGAGGCTAAAGGCCTCCTCAAGTACTTTCTGTCTGACAATTTGTAGTGCTTGGTTTGCTGAAGGAAATTGTATTTCAAATAGGAATGTAGTTACAAAACTTTGATTCATACCTTCCCAATCTGTAGTGATGAGGCGCAACTCTGCTTGGAGGTACCAGTTGATAGGCATCATGTCCAACGTGTTAATGAATTTGTGCACCCATTGTTCTTGAGGAATGTTTCTCCAAGCCTCTTCACAGCTTCACACATGGTCCTTTGGGAAGCTTTGACCTGTGTACCAAACTTCGCAACCTTCTACTTGTGCTGAGAACCGCACTGTCATCAGGGTATGACATTGTACCCATTCTGTAATGCTGTGTTTATGTGCCCCCCACCATCTTGCTGGTATGGATTTCAGGGCCTCATCCATTTCCAAAGTCATTGTTGCATTGGTACACTCCCTTCAAATTCCGACAAGAAGGTTTCCATAGGATTTAGACCATCAAAGGTGGGTAAGTTACTTACTATTGTGTCAATCCAGTGAACTTCTCTGGTTAATCTAGCACATCTTCTTGTAGATACTTCATACCTGTTATTCTGCCAGTTCTCCAGTGCTTATTTTGAGTCTGATGAACATATGCTGTCACTTCGCCAACTTAAGTTTCCATTGGCTGGGGGATTAATGTAATCCCGTTGTCTGGTTGTTAGATTGTATATATTTTCTAGTGCATATGCGTGGTCTTATTCTTTGATAGGTTCTGTGTACCGCTAACCTTCATCTGGATCTAAAGGTGCAATGACCCTAAGACCATATCTTTCAAAAGTCATACGTATTTTATTTAAATCAACCAGAGTGGAATTATTGAAAGCCCAATCGATTCCTAACAACGCGGGGTAAGGAAAACTATCATCAACTATTTCAATTACCTCAAAATCTACAAACGTTATTACTCTGTCGATGTCCACATGGACATGTTATAATATGCCAAAAGGGATTACAGCTTGCTGATTAGCCATCCTAATCCTGATAGGGGAATAGATCAACTTTGTCTTTCCCATCAGTTCCCAGGTTTGCTTCCAACCCTAAGTCGAGGACTACATAATATATCTCATACTCTCCTATTTGAGCATTCAAATTTAATTCCTTATTTGTACTTCTCTTCTTACCGATTTGGTGTACTTCCCTATTCACTAAGGGGTCTATCTTTCCTATCTCATATTGTCTGATTAAATTTTGTAACTCTTGGACAATGCTTTCATCCTGAATCAACTTAATACAAGTATATAAAAATTCCATGAGCTTGCTTACCTCATTTCCTTCTTTTGGTGAAGTAGACTGATCAAATGCCAGAGGCATTCCATACTCTCTTACTTATGGTCTGGTCCTTGATGATGAACCTTGGTCTCCTATGAATTATTTTCTTGCATCAAACATTTGTGTCTTCTCTGTAGCTTTCCTGATTCCTGAATCTTTTGTATTCTTCCCTTGGATCAATCTGTCTTCTCCTATAACAATGCCTCCTCTGGTTATAACAACCACTGTAGGGTCTTCTCTGTGAGGTTCAGCGTATATCAGTTTCACTTGCGGGTTCTGCTGAGGTCCTCATCTTTCCTGAAGCTTAGCTAGCAACACAGGACAATCCTCTATAACATGGCCAAACGAGATGCAGTAGCTGCAAGTGGTACAAGGGTTTTGGAAATCCCTTGCAAGGTGTCCTAGTTGTGTGCATTTATAACAAATTATTTGTCCTGAGCTTCGACCCATTCCTCCTCATCGTCCTCTTCCTCTGAATCCACCATGAGGATTGTTGTTTCCTCTCCCAAGAGATTTATATTGAGGAGTGTTTCCTTCTTGTTATACTTTGCCTTGAATCTTATATATGTTTCTTGAACTTTCATGCATGATATCATAAGCCCTACAATCCCTATCATCATGTCCTACAAACTTACAGAATGTACAGTACAAATTTGTAGGTGTCTGAACCTACTTTCGAATGTAGTAGCACTCACCAGGGTGATGTCTATTTCTGCATACCTTGCACCAAGGTAAGGTGACTTGCTTCAAAGGGCTCGGGGCTCCAGAAGCCAATTATTCATTGAATAGGGGATAGTGTTCCTTGTCATGGCCTTCTAATCTACATATGACACACCAAATGTCTTCTATTTTATATTTTCCCTTGTCTTTCTTCATATCTTCGACCTGCAGAGACAAACTAGTTAGCTGAGTCAAGATCTGACTCATACCTGAGATGGATTCTCCCATAGGGACTGATTCTAACTTCATGGTGATCTCCAGTGATTTAGAATGTGAAGAAATATTCTGTTGCATCAGAGGAAATCTGATGTGTGGTAAGAGGGCAATAGTGAACCATTCTTTGTTCTATTCATCTAGGATCTGAAAAGTCAATAGTCCTGTTAAGGTTTTGAATCTCTGATCGAATTCCCAAATAGGTTCGCCCACCTTCTTCTTGATCTCTTTCAGCTCTATAATACATTGCGACTCTGACTTGGGTTTCTTGAATTCTACAATTAGCGCATTCTTAATCTGATTAAGTGGCTTAAGCTGTGCAAGTCCTTGAACAAGCTTCATGTACCATCTCAGTGCGTGATCCCTTAGAGTGGTACTAAACTAGGTTCTTTTGACAACTTCGTAAGTGACATTTTTAATATTCCATACGGCTTCACACAGGAACCAGTGCTGATCAAGGTCATCAGATCCATCTCCCCTAAATATGGGAAGCCTCATCTCATCTGCCATAGATCTTCCTAGGGTCCTTGAATGAATGTGTGGTGGACTACTATTGACAATGCTCTCGGTACTCTGGTGACTGGGATCACTCTGATTGCTTAATACTACTGAATCAATAGGAGGGATAATAGTACTTACTTCGATGGTCTACGCAGTTTTTGAGGTTTTAGGTTCTCGCTAACGAAGCTCTTTAACTTTTCCTTCCTTTGCCCTAGCGGGTTCTGAATGTTCTTCGTCTATCAGTTCTTCCTCTTCTCCACTATAGAAACCCTCCTCCCCATAGTTCTTCTTGAACATGTTTGCAAGGTGAACTTCTTTGAACACTCTCCCATGGCGCGTATGTCTAAATTCTATGTCGATGTCACTATCTGACTTCTTGAACATTAGCCTTTCTAGATCTGACCAATCTACTGTATCTTCAATATGTTCTTTTCATGCAATAGCATCTTGAGTCTCAACTTCAGAAATTGTAAAACTTTTCCTTTGGGTCCCTTAAAGAAGTATCTCTCAGCTTGGCTGTATGATTCTACTCTGTCAACAACAAACTCTGTGATGTACCCTCCAATGGTGCTATCGAACCAGTGATCTACTACTCGTGATACAATGTATCAACTCTTTGGACCTTCTTTATCAAATCTGACGTCCAAACCACAGGAGGTCTAGATCGGATCTCAAATTGGGTATCTGCTAATCTAGATAGCCACTCATATAGCTCCTGATGGATTCCCCCAAAGAACATTTCGTGTATATCAGTGAAGATATATTTGTCCAACCAATCCTCTATACTAATATTAGGGTTCCTATTCTGGGATTCAATGAAGTCCTTTTCTTGATCCTCTATCCACTTTTGAATCTTTGTCTTCGATGGAAACCACCTTGAAATTCCCTCAAGAAGATTCCTTTCCTGACAACATAACCATTTGTTGGCACAAGGGTAGACCTAGGGTTCAGCTCCAAGAGTGCACCAACAAGCCCTAACTACTAGCCCTTTCGGCAACACCTGCGAGGCAAATGCAGTCTCACCTGAAGCATTTATGAGGGGGTTGCAAGACAGGGATGTCTACAACCAAAGGGAATATCAAGTGGATCTAACATAAGAACAACACAATGTTCACATATCACTTATCAACCTAGATCTATTCTTCACATCTACTTATCATATCTAAAATAGTAATGCAATCATAGTATATCAATGACAAAGATAAAACACCAATCACACACAACACAAAATATACGTGGTTCACCCTCTCTCTAGGGCTACGTCCATAGAACTGTGCTATAATATATTAAGTTAAAGCATACAGTTCTTGTCTGTGCTCTTATCTAGCAGATCTTCTTTCTTCTCCTCTCTTTCTCTCCCCTCCCTGTGCACCCAACTAAAGGGTTGATCTTTGGACCCAGCTGAAGATCTTACAATACTAGAAGGCTCTTGTACTTAACACTTCTTTCTCACACACTACTACTCGCTTGATCACACAATGACAAAGACAACAACAATAATAATAACACTAACCCATCCTAGTTCCGTTAGACCTCTATTTATACATTACAATAGCTCATCGACATCCTTAGGCTGAAACCTAGGTGTCCAAAACCCTAGGTGTCTAAAACCCTAGGTCAACTTGACCTGTATTTTTAGGGCTTCACCAACTTGTCTTTCCTTCCTTCTCACATGATGATCCAAATCATCCAACGATGGTTTTTCCCACTTGTTGAGTTGTCCACGATCCTTCTTTCTTGCTTATCAGTCATCCCCGTTCTCCTCGTTCAACGACTTACTTCGCTCTGTCTTTTCTTCTCTTTTGCTCACTTTGACCTAGTAACAATCACTGTGTCTTCCATGAAGTTCGCATTCTCCCTTTTCTTCCTTGATATTTGCATACTTCCCTAACTAAGGTCCAACACCTAGACTTAGAGGAAATCGACCAGTTGTACAGAACAACTGCGCGCGATGAGGATTGCGTAAACCCAACTACATATGGGATACTCAGTTGGAAGAGCATTACTTCATGTGCAACAAACTCAGACACCAGGTTAGAAAACTGGCAAGAGAGGCTACACAAAGTATCCACTAGATGATATGCACGAATAGATTGCACAGTCATATGGGTAGGCACAGAAATCAAAGAACCACCCAGTTTCCACAGACTAAATGATTTGGAAACATTTTTGACACAATACAAAGATGAAGTGTTAGAGAGCCAGAGACTGTTAGCACTTGAATTATAACTCAAGGCCACACCCGCAAGATGGTGGGGCACACACAAAGACACAATCACAGACTGGTATCAATGTAAGCGATTATTGCACATAAGGTTCGAGATAGAAAAAAAAAAACAACAAATAGTAGAAATATGAAGGACAAGAGGAACCAAGGGAACACTTGGAGAAGTGAAAAATGCTGTGGAAAATGACGCCACCAGGGGAATGGCCTCATCACTTCATACATACTCTAGAAGACATACCAACGAATTGGTATACATACCAGGAATTGTGCAAGGGAACTACGACATGGGCGACATTGCAATAGAATTTTACAGTCACTTTCTCATTCGAGCATAAGAACCCCAACATAGATGCAACCCTTAAACGGATAAGAGGAGTAATATTCATCAAAGAACCAAAAATAGAACGTATCACAAAAGAACAACAACAGAACAAGCAGACAGTCAAGGACCTATTGTCATGTTACCATGTACAGGAGGAAGCAGTAGACAAAGATGATCCACATGATATTTAGATCAAAGAAGTAGAAGGTGAAAGAGATGTATAAGGACCACCCATAGAATCAGAATTCATTTTCACGCTAATCAAGGTAAATAAAGTTAACATCGGGACAGCTGAGGAGCCCAAAATGGCCAACGTTGGAGACTATTGGGATGATAAAAAAATAGAAATCATCATAGAGTTGTTGCGCGAATACAGTGACCTCTTTCCCACAACATTTATAGAGATGAAGGGTATAGCCGAAGAACTAGGAGAAATGAAGATACCACTCAGATCCAACGTGAGACCTATCGGACAATGACCCTACAGATTGAACCCAATATACAAACATAAATTCAAAGCTGAGATCGACATGATGCTCAAAGCCGACATCATAGAACTAGTTGAAGATTCAAAGTGGATAAGTCCAATGGTAGTACAGGACAACAAACAAGGAGGGATCAAGATATGCGTCGACTTGAGGAAGTTGAACGATGCATGCATACATGACCCATTCCCTACACCATTCATGGATGAAGTGTTAGAGAATGTGGAGGGACATGAATCTTATTCATTGATCGATGGATTCTCGGGCTACCATCATATTAGGATAGCACTGGAGGACAAACACAAGACCACATTTGCGACAGAATGGGGATATTATCAGTACACAGTCATGCCGTTTGGACTAAAGAATGCACCGAAAATATTTTCTAGAGTGGTCATCGCAACATTTAAGGAATTCATCCATCAATTTCTTGAAGTATACCTGGATGATTGGACAGTCTATAGCCTATTGAAGAACCACGTGGAAGTTTTACGGTTGTTGTTAGAAAGATGCAGACAGTGCCAGATATCACTAAACATCAAGAAATGCATATTTGGACATTGTTTGGGATACTATTGGGCCACATAGTATGAAAAAAAGGATTATTAGTATATCCAACAAATATCGCAGTCATTTTTAACTTGCCAGCACCAAAAACAGTCCGTCAGCTAAGAGCATCGTTAGGACACACATGATACTACATGAAATTCATCAAAGGATATGCACAGATCACAACACCAATGGAAAAGCTGTTAAGGAAGGATACAAATTTTTAGTGGAATGATGAGTGCCAACATGGTATGGATACCTTGAAGGAAAATATGGTTACTGCATCGATATTAGTATTTCCAGATTGGGAAAATACATTCCATGTTTCTGTAGATGCATCAACGATAGCACTTGGAGCTATCTTGGTGTAGCCAAGAGAGGGAGACTTGGATCACCTGATAGCATTTGCAAGAAGAAATTTATTGGACTCGGAACAAAACTATAGCATGACAGAAAGAGAAGGCCTAGCCATGGTCTATGCACTGCATAAGTTCAGGCATTACTTATTGGGAAAACAATTTGAGATGTTCACAAATCACTCAACCCTGAAATACCTAGTCAACAAGCCAGTGTTGGGGGGGAGAATCTATCGATGGTTACTGCTATTTCAAGAATTCATCTTTGAAGTAATAGTTAAACCAATAAAATTGAATGCAGGACCTGACCACTTGTCAAGGGTCACAGATGGAGAAGAACCTACGAATCTAGAAGACAAATTTCTGGATGCACAATTATTCTCAGTATAGATTGTTGATGAATACTTCACAGATATCATTCATTACTTGAGTACAGGTACTGCGTCGCAAGAATATACCATCGCGCAGAAGAAGAACTTCGTAGTTCGTGCTGCCGACTGTCAACTAATTGAGGGACACCTATACAAAATGGGCGCAAATAACATTTTGCGAAGATATGTTTTAGAGCATGAAAGACCAAGAATTTTAGCAGAAGCCCATGAGGGAATAACAGGAGGGCACTATGCAGGTAAATATACTATGCAGAAGGTATTGCGCATAGAACTATGGTGGCCAACGATTCACAGAGACTTGAAGGAGTACTATCAAAGATGCGATGTTTGTCAAAGGGTAGGCAAACCCAACAGAAGAGACATGTTGCCACTACGACCACAAGTAAGATTACAGGCATTTGAAAAATGGGAAATAGAATTTTTGGGACCAATTAACCCACCATCCAAAATAACAGGGGTAAGGTACATTATCACCATGACAGAATACTTAACAAGATGGGCGGAAGCCACACCAGTAAAATATTGTAGCGCAAAAACAACAACACACTTTTTGTTTGAACACATACTCACTAGATTTGGGTGCCCAAGAGTTTTGATGAGTGACCAAGGAATGCACTTCATAAACAAGACCATCCGCATGATGACTGAAGAGTTTGAAGTCCATCATCAGAAGAGCACACCATATCATCCACAAGAAAATGGCACAGTGGAATCCTTCAACAAAATTCTAGAGAACGCATTGACAAAGATTTGTAACGATAACAAAGATGACTGGAACCTCAAAGTACCAGCAATATAATGGGTGTATAGGACTACATGAAAAAATTTGACAGGGCACACACCATTCAAACTAGTTTATGTCCAAGAAGCAGTAGTGCCATTAGAATTTTTAGTACCCAACTTGCACGTAGCAACTATCACACAAATGACAGAACGAGGCACAGTACATGAGAGACTGAATCAATGACTGACCATGGAGGAAGACCGAATCTTGGTAGGATTCCATCAACAAGTGCAAAAAGAAAGAGACAAAGCTTGGCATGATAGACACATCAAGAAGAAAACGTTCAAGGAAGGGGATCTAGTATTGATGTATGACAACAAATCGTTTCAGCGACCGGGAAAAATCAGAATGCATTGGTTAGGACCATACGAATTAAAATCTATGACAGACGGAGGAGATGTAAAGTTAAGAGATTTAGCAGGCACAAAAATCAGAGGAATAATCAATGGGAGCTGACTGAAGCTGTATAAGGACAGTCACCCACCCACCGTGCAGTAAAAAAAATAAAATAAAAAAGAGAACAAAAATGAAACAAAACTAAAGAGAGCACAGTGCGCTAGAGGTGGAAAGGCCACACAAAGTTAGAAACATGAATTTGGAAAAGGCAAGGACAACGGTTATATAAAAAGGGAAACAAGCGAGAAAAGGAAATTCGACAAAAGCAAGATGTCAGGACAACACAAGGAAAAATTAAAGGATGACAAGGACCGATGGGACATCACATTAATTGTGCCAAATGGAGAAGGAAAAACAAGAGTAATGGAAAGTATGAAACTTCTAGAGATGAATTGAACCCGTAGTTATGGTGCATTAACCCCATAATGGAGGAAGCGTCCTCGACAAGATTCATGGGAATCTGATACAACATGTGAGCATGGGAGAAACTAGTTTATTTACGAAAGGAGAACAGACAGAGAGTAATAACATCTAGAATGCACAGAGAAAGACTACAGATATCACATAAGCTATTCAGACCCAACAAATGTTCGACAGTCACCACTATGGCACCACTGAAGCCAGCAAAAGCAAGCCAGAGTGTCATACCAACCTGGGTTCAAACTAGGTCATAAGGACCATTGGAAGAGAATGAACAACAACAGTCGGAGATCGTCGATATCAACGAAATCCCATCCCCAGAGACGATACTGGTGAATTATACACCAATACTGGAAGAAATTCAACAACCAGAAGCAGAGGCTATGAAAGTAGATATGCCAGCAACAACGAAGGAGCCTCAAAGTTAGGAAGAAAAAACCCAAAAGGAGGTGCAATCCGAGAGCACCAAATCAGCCCCGGAAGTTAATGGAATGACGCATAATGTAGAAGTAGAAGTGGAGCCAGATGAGTCTAAAACGACCATCTCAGAACACCCAGCAGGGGAGACCACTGAAGATGTCTTAGCTTGGCCGAAATGGATTACGAAGGAGAAATTAGAAGCTACTGGAACTTCATGCCAGCCACCACAGTAGAAAGATAAGATACAGATACCAAGCTCACCCAACAAGAAACCTGCAGCAGGAAGTTTTCTACCACGCATACCAACTGGTGTACAGATAGGACCAGAGCTACTGGGCCATGTCGAGAAGCTCAAATATTCAAACCATTAAGTAGCAAATGAAGCCAAGTTCCTGGAACTTGCATAGAGGGTCTTTATACAGACCATAGGCACAAATCGAGTTGGAACCGATTAACCAGCCATACCAGTGGGCAACTGGGCTGGAGAAAACATGAATTTTAGGTCTGCTGAACCTACCACATTTTGGAAGAGGCCGGAACACAACAACATGTGTCAAGAAGCTGTTAGCAGTCACACATGGAGGGGACATATGGCTGGACAAACCCATCCCCATAACAGTTAAGCTTATTGTGCAAATAACAGGGTTACCAATTCGGGGTATGGATCCCGTGTTGGTTCTAGACGAAAAATCCAAGGAGAAAGCACTAGCAGAAGAAATGAAGAATAAGTATGGCACTGCCATGGGGATGAGAGGCATCATCATCAAAAGGATCAACAATGCAGCCACAAAACCGGGTGCGAAAGTCTAAGCCTGCAAGTTGCTAAGAAAATGCTGCAGAGAGGAAGTACCAGCTGGAGTCATTGTAGTTGCAACCCAGTGCATAGAAGTCACTTCAATGAGTTGGGCACCATACTTATTGAAATTATTCTAAGAGGACTGCAAGGATGCGTAGGACTTAGTCATAGAGTTCCATTACTCATGGATGATTACCTTAATAGCCTTCATGGGATGGCAAGAACTAGGGTACGTAGTTTTTTGTACCGGAGCAAAACCTGAGGGAGCGAGGTATCTATTGCTGAGAGCTGGGAAGAATGCTTGGAATAAGAGGGAGAATGGGATCATATTTGAAGCATACCTATGAGACATATAGGAAGCCATCAGGTGATCGTGGAGAATAACACTAGAGGTTGTCACGTGATATGAGGACATCACCAATTTCCAGGCCACATGACAAACAATGTGGATATAGGCAAGCCAAGATCCAGCTAAACAGTGGCTACAGATGCACTACTACATCACAGAGGGTGATATCAACATGGTCATCAGTGAATGGCCCGAAAAATGGAGGATCCCAACCATTACCCAGGAAGTGCCAAAAATAACAACAGAGGAAGAGATGGGTCAGAGAGAAATGGAGCCTTTAGAAATACAAGTGCCCAAGAAACCCAGAAAGGGCCCAAGAAAGACAACACAGGCATATGAAGGGCCAAATAAGACAGAGACCAAGAAGGGGAAGAAGGAGAATACACAACCAACCAAGGAACAATAGAAACAGGTTGAGGGAGCATAGGATACCGCTTCAAATCCCAACGCATAGAAACTAGGGGAAAATAAGAGACCAGTCGCACAGGCAGGAGGCGTGTGCAAGAAATCAAAGGAACAACGAGCATCACTAGATTACATGATCATGAAGGATGATGGGGAAATGATCGCCAGAATGGTTCGAGATTGTCTAGCAGAGGACTTCAACCATGCAACACACCATAGGGGTAAATTGCAAAAAGAGCTGGAAGAAATGGGGCAGTTCCTCAAGAAATTCAAGGAAGTATAGATACAAAGCAACAACAGGGGCATAGAGCCATCAACACTGTCGACAAAAAGAAGAGTGCAAGAGGAATATCGACAGTTAGACAAAAGGATATTGCAGCCGCACATAACATTCCATATAAACCCCAGCATGTTACACATGGACAAATTGTGGGGCAAACACCCTTGAAAGACTTAAGCCAAATCCAACTTGTGTTGACAAGGATACCAACAGGGACACTACATAGGTTGCAGGTGAGTGTCAACTACGAGGTACAATATCGCGCACACAGAGACTTAATCGAATTGAATCATGCAACAAAGAAACAAGACAAATTGAAAATAGGTTAGGAGAAGGAAAAATCTGAGACTGAGGAGGAAAGGGAATGCCTAAAAGGATTGGAGAAGAGAGTGGCAGGAACTTATGAGAAGATTCCACAGGCCACGAAGAGTGAGGAAATCGAAACAGTGGAAAATATTGATAGGATTGTGCAGGCAATTGATCAATATCATAAGGAGATCGAGAATCTCCGAGAACAACTCACACCGACCACTCCACCGACAGTCAAGGAGCAAAGGAAACAGGAAGCAACAACGTAGCTGCAAGAGATAGAGAAATAGGTTAGCACAACAACTGACTTGTTCGATAAAGCAACACAGCTTTGGACAAGGTTGGCGGAGGATCCATAGGTCCAACAGTGGGATAAGGAGGAGGGAAGGATCAATGCAGCGATCCAAGAGCTCAAGAATAAGCATAAGACCATACCAATCCCATAATGAGTCAAAGGTATGTGGGAGATGAAGAATACGCAGGAAGAACACATCACTACACAAACAGAGAAACAAGAGCGTCAGGCTCAAATAGATCCATTACAAGAGTAGGTAGCAGAAGTACCAGCACAGGCAGAGGTAGTTAAGACACAGATAACACAAACCCAGATAGAATGTGCAGGATTGATCAATGACTAATTGGCAGTCCAGGTAGTGGACACAATCAAGGAGAAGATCGCGTAGGCACTGACACAAGAAGCAAATCTCAAAGAAAAGTTCCAGACGATCACCAAGGAGATTGAAGAATCTCAGAAGGATTAGGTGGCTTGGGATGAGCCATATGTCAGTGTTGGGGGCCTGTTGGCAGTAGGCCGAAGTGGAAAGAAGGATGATCGTGGGGAAATAAAGCGTGCAGAAACAAAAGTAACAACTGGAGGGAAACACAACACACATGCATGCAAGAAAGTGTGCACAAGGAAAGCGACAACTGGAAGGAAGAACACCACACATGCATGGGAGGAAGACCTAATGTCGGTAGGGTTAGGGTTTTGGTAATATATTGTAAATGGTTGAAGAGCCTGAAATGTATAAATATAGATACGTAGGTATCATAGGAGGTTCCTTGTTTTTGTGCATTATTGTTCTATCATATAAATGTACGAGCTGATGTCATATGTAATGTTGTTATGAAGTATTTTGTAATATGTTGAGCTAGAGGAGAGGAGAGAAGGAAGATCTAAGGATTAGATCACAAGCTAAGGAGCCTGGTGTGATCTAGTTCACCTCATATAGATCTTACCCATTTGAGGAGAATTGTAAGCGCGTGGCGCTGGAGATGCATAATTACCATAATAAAAGAGCCAAGAGATAAATCTTTGTGGACGTTGCCCAAGAGGGGGTGAACCATGGTAATATCTGTGTAATGTGATGAATGCATGTGTATCTTTATCTTCTTTCAACATTTAATTGTTGTGCTTAATGAATGAATGAGTTATTATATTGATATGAAATATGGTTGCGTTGTTAAGGGAATAAATTGTGGAAGATAATGCATAGTCGTGAATACAGTAGATTGCAATTACACTTTATAGTAGATGGTTCTGAATAATGATATCCTATCTCATACTCAATCCTAGGTTATAAACACCTAAGTCTTACAACCACCCATTTAAAGCTATCTCGGGTGAGTCTGCGCAACACATTCTTGTGTTGGGTTGCCTTCTGGTTTACCAGAAGGGCCGATAGTTTTAGAGGATTTGTTGGAATTTTGAAACACATAAACCCTGGGTCAATAACTCAGATGGTAAAGCAGGAAGAAGAGTAACAACCAACATCATGAATTTATTGACATGTTAAATGGATTGTAATTCTATATAATTAATTTGTTTAGTGTCAATAATCTTAATAAGAATTCATTAATGCCATTGACCTTGAAGTTTCTAACATGAATATCAAGTAGTTGTCTAAATAAGCCCATTTCTTTTTTACTTTAGGTAAAACTGAGTTTACATCACTTGCTAAGTTTTATTTATTTTAGGGTTAGAGAATTTCTTGGACTTGAAATATTCTTATGCCAACAAATGTACAATTGCTTTTCTTG
>JZKD02S2348201.1:338732-354524 GCA_000966675.3 Picea glauca | reverse complement strand
TGTGAGCATCAGAAAACAAAACACTTGCAAATAATCAAGTCTTCAAAAACCTATGCTCTGATACCAACTTGATTTAAAAATGAAGAAGACTTGTATTCTTGAAATTATTTGCAAGATTTATTTTATGTGTTAAAATGAAAATGGATCAACTTTGCAACACAACTTTTATATTAATTACTTATTCAAGATGCATATAAACAACAACAATAAACAGTGAATAGAAAACACATAACACAACAAATGATAAAGGAGTTCACCCCTCTCTTGGGCTACATCTCCTGGTCCAATTTCCAATGGATCTTTTGTATTATTTGCTCAAAGTGCTAAAATATGTGCTTTACAATGCTCAAAATTCCAAATAGATGGATCCAATGGCTTTAGAACGTTCAAAAAACCCTAGTTGGGCTTTTTTGGCACCTCGTTTGGCCAAAAATTGAAGAAGATAGGTTTCCTGGAAGTTCCCCTTCAAACTTGATGTCTCTGGATCACCAAAATGCACCCTCACGTTTTTATGCGTTAAAACCCAACACCAGACGCAACCGCAAAAATTGTGCAAACTGTAGGACGGTTATGGGCGCGCCTAGCCCCTAACCGCCAAGGCTGTGGTTGTGCGACCCATGTGACCGCACGTTTAAAGAAAAAGGGTCAAAACTTTAAAAGCAAGTGTGGTCATGACAAGTGGCGGGCGTTGGTTTGTATAACCATTTGAACCGAATTCCAAATTCAAATCACATGTGCATACGGTATAACATATGGTCATATGGCAACGATATATGCGACCGGGGGCTGGGGCTAAGCCTCAGCCCGGACCCCTGTGCCAAACACACAAAAAATCCAACTTAAATTTATATTAAACCGTATATATAATAGAGAATACAGTGGGGCACATTGGTAGCACAGACTTTGCAAAGGCTATACATGTGGGTGGAGGTCACGGGGTCGAATCCAGTGGAATCCAAATAAATTTTATACAAGAAACTAATAACAGGGTGCCACGTGGCAGCCCATGACTGGGCCACGCGGCACCGTACAACCAACCAAAAACTGCCATGTGTCACAATATCATTCGTCCACATCTACCAACTATCTGCCACTCAACCCTACCACATGTCGTACGAACTGCCACATCAACATCCGTACGAACTGTACAGTCAACATCCTTTTTTTTTTCCTGTTTGTTGTTTTGAACAGAATGTGATATCTCTCGGTCCCGACGTCCGTTTGAACCCAAACGAGTTGCATTGGGTTCATAACAATGAGGCCTATGCTCCCGTTTGATTTGAAGTGATTTTGAGCACTTTGAATTTTTGAGCAAAATTTGATCCCCTGGATCACTGCCTAACCTCCAACCCTCTTCCTTAACTAGTTTGCAGCGCCAACTCAAATACAGCTTGCACACTCCGGGGAGGTTGTTATTTTATGGTATGAAATACTACTTAGAGATATGGTTAAATGTAGGCTCTGGAAACCATAAATCCTCCTTTACATGATCAATCGTATGTGTTAACACTACACATCACCAACAACAACGTCCACCATACCGGTATGGTCCCAGAAGGCAATGGGTATTTATCCATGAGGTAAGGAGTCCAGGTATGATGGTAAGTGTCACTTTGATATTTTAATCATTTTAACATGTTGCAAAACATATTTCTTTATTTTGGGATATTTGCTTGGAATTTATGATTTTTGCCTTATTTAGAACTGGTGGGTGTCACTGTATCCTAGTAAGTTGGTTACCCTTAGGAATAGGTTACTATTGGGGGGTTCCTTGAAGATTCATCTTCCATTCTCGTTCATACTTTTCACTTTCCATACTTCATTCCCTCCATCTCCCCAACCTTTTTGGATTTTCGGGAAACACTGACATGATAAGGGATTTATTCCTTATTTCATGCGAAGAAGGGGATAAAGGCCTAGAGGGTAAAAGTAGTTGGAAAAAGATAAAATCCAATCATAAAACCTTCGAGATGCTTCTCTTAGGGATCCCTGAGAAATAAATGAAACACTTCTCTATAAGGAATGGGGAACCCACAAAATAAATGATAGTGAATACTTAAGGGCCTAGTTAAAGGATGGGAGGTCTCATCATGAGTCGGCCTATCACGATCATGGGTATTTAGCGATATGAAATTACCATAATCTAGTCACCAAGCCAGGGGAATGGTTCTTAGTTACACAACTGAGGAAAAGGGGGTCTCATCACAATCCAACCTTCTCATTTCCATGAGGTATTTGTGAATGACACTATCGATATATGGACAACAAGCCAGGATAGTGGCCTCCAACTTGTTCCTTGAAGCATGAAAGAAATATAAAGAAAGAGATAAGAAGAATTAATGGCAACAAATGGGCTTGGAAAAATATTGCATCGCGGATGAAGGGTTGCTCACCCTCTACGAAGGCACCCATAAATAAGACAATACAAACCATTGTATTTTATGAACCCCATGCCCAAAAGTTCACCCCACTCCACTTCACATGCACACATGGCTGAGATGGTATTCTCTTGGGAAACAACTTGGACTTGGGGAATAATTGACCCAATAGGATGCCTTGAGAACCTTCCCACACCTAAATTTGACAAATTGTAGAACGTCTTTGAGCATTTGTTTGGTTTGAAAAGGGGATTTGATGCACATGTTCGGGTGGTTTGATTATTATATGTGGCTTACTTGTTTTGATACTTGTGACTCATGGACTCTTGGAGGGCTTATATGTTTTCCTCTGCAAGACCTTTCCCGATGGACAGGTATTCATGAGGAGAGGATCAATTCAGACCTTCATGAGGGATTGGAGCCCAAGGATGGATGCAAAGACCCTAGACTTGGGGCAAGATCATGATGAATGGTTTTCAAAAGAAGGAAGAGGGTGTTGCCTTTGGAGGCAACCTGGTAGGTGTGGATGGTGAGATTCCACCTTCCCACCTGGACATTAACCTTTGGATGCCTTGGACATCACCTTAGTATCCCATGACATCACCTAGGGATATGGTTTGACACTTGGAAGCATTAAACTCCAGTTCTGGCACGTGTGGCATGGAGGAGGGCCTTTGGAGGCCCAAATGTTTGCTAGATGACCTCAATGCTTCATGGAAAAGGCCTAACGTCACCCTAGGAAGGATGTATTCACCCTATTTATGGTTTTAATTTGTGAAAAATAATTTAATTTTAAATTTTAAGATCCAAATTGACATGTAGGCTCTGTTTTGTGAAAAGACACAACTTTTGTGTAAATTAGCCAGGATTTCCCATATAAATATGGCTGGCTAATTTCATTTATTCATCATGACTGACCTATCAAAAGAGGGGGACTAAAATTGGTTCCTTTTTTGGGGTACTTGGCTGAAATGTTGAGGCACACTTGCTTGGATACTTGTTTGGATACATTTTGGATAATTTCTTGGTGGAATTTTGGCAAATCTAGGGTTTTTATCCTTGATTATTCTCGGTGAAGTAAGTAAATATGCAATTTTCATTTCATGATAAATTTTTACGGTATGTTTACTTGTTCATATTTAAGATTATGAAATTTCTTTCTTGCAAACCCTAGGAGTAAGAAACATAAGGTGTTTCTTTATTGCTCTTCATTTTGCTAGTTTTGCCTAAAAAGATATTGTCTAGACAACTTCTAGATCCCTAGAGTGCTAGCACTCTAGAAGCTTTGTCTAGTTCTTATTGCATTAAATATATTTCAAGAGTATGAGGATAGGAGAAATCGCTAGGGCCTATAAGTGCCTACACCCTAGTTAAACCTTCTCTTAAGGGCTTGGTACTTGAGGACTTAAGGTGCTACTCTGCAAGCTTCCACCTTTTCATCTCTTAAAAAAGTATAATCATTGTTATTTCTCCAAGTTATTGTGCTGATATAATTGACTCTATAAACCCTAAAAGGCACTAGTTCTCACTTCTCCCTTGTTGGAACATTGATGAAACACTCAAACCTTATTCTCTCAATCCTATGCTAACTAAGTCTAACATTAACTTAGCCTGGATCTCTAACTTTATTGTTGCTGTTATAAATGTTTGCTACAACCATCTAACTGCAACAAATTTTCTGCATACACTAAGCTAACTCATAGCTAACTTAATAAGAACTTGCTTGTGACAATTGCTAAGTAATCTACTTGATAAATGCTAAGTTTCCATGGTATTTTCTTGAAATTATGAGCACTAATTCTTGTGGTTGTTACAAAATTTTTATTGTTGTTGTAAACTGATAAGTTGTTGCAAATTTGCTTCAGCCACTATATATTTTTATTTTCTAACATCTTTGGAGGCCTTTACTATCATTCTAGTACTTGGAAATTGTCATATGCATGTTATATTGTTCTTGTTTTGGGAAGGTATATCAACACTCTTCTTTGCCTCTATTCTACAGACGTAGACACTCTTGACTTAGGTGACTAGTGAGAGGGGGGGTATTTCTTGACACATATTTAACCTATTGTTGGCACATGGGCAGACCCAAGATTCAGCTCCAAGAGCGCACCAACAAGCGCTAACTATTGGCCCTTTCAGCTACACCTGTGAAGCAAATGCAGTCTCACTCGAAGCAGTTATGGGGGGGTTGCAGGAAAAATATGTCTACAACCAAGGGAACGAACAAATGGATCCAACAATAGAAAAATACAACATGCATATATCACTTATTAGCTTAGATATATTCCATACATCTATTAGATCTACCACAACAATGCAATAACAATATATCAAGGAAAAATAACACAGTATCAATCACACACACAAGACAGATATACATGGTTCACCCTCTCTCTAGGGCTACATCCACTTTAATGTGATTTTTGATATATTAAGATGAAAGCATACAGTTATGATCTGCACTCTTAGCCAACATATCTTCTTTCTTCTCTCTATCTCTCCCCTCCCTGCGCACCCAGCTGCAGGGTTGACCTTTGCACCCAGCTAAAGATCTTACAACATCATAAGGATCTTCACTCAACACTTCTCTCTCTCTCAACAATAATCCCTCATATCAAACAATACAACTACATCCAACAACCTTGAACCTGAAAGAACCCTCTTCCCTCATATAGGTTCTTATTTATGCATTACAATCACTCACCGACATCCTTAGGCCGAAACCTAGGTGTCAAAACCCTATATACCCAAAACCCTAGGTGTCTAAAGCCCTAGGTCAACTTGACCCGCGTTTTCAGGGCTTCGCCAGTCTGTCTTTCCTTCCTTCTCGTGCGGTGCTCTAAATCATCTAGCGATGGTTGTTTCCACTTGCTGTGTCATCCACGATCCTTCTTCCTTGCTTACTTGTCATCCTCAATATCCTTGTCCAACGACTTGCTTTCTTGGGCTTCGCTCCGTCTTTTCTTCTCTTTTTCTCACTTCGACCCGGTAACAGTCACTTTGTCTTCTGCGAAATTCTAATTTTTCTTTTTCTCCCTTGTTATTTGCTTGCTTTCTCTAACCAAGGGCCAACAGGCCCCCAACACTCACCTGTGAATCGTCCCGAGGCACTTCCGATCTGACTCTTCTATTTTACTTAGAATTGAGGCTGCACATAGAAGCCTTTACCTTCTACTCTATGCCTCCTTTCCTTTCCTGTGCAGACTTTATTTTCTGTGTCTGGTACCCAGTTTCAAATGCACTTGGTACCTAGACCCTTTTCCTTATGCTCTTACTTAGAGCTGCAAGGCAGCTAGTTGTCATAGTAGAACTTCAACCGACTCCTGTTCACTAATCCTTCCTTCCATTCTCCATTCAAAGTCTTCAGCTGCGCGGCTCCTCCCTCTGTAACATAGGCGATCTCATATGGCCCGAGCCAATTCATTCTGAACTTCCCATGATGCTTCATGAACTTACTGTCATATACCAGTACCAAATCACCTTGTTTAAATGCCTTCTTTCGTTCCTTCCAAATCTGCTGATGGAACCCTGCAATAAATCTGTTCTCTTCTAATTCAACCAACTGTGCAAGCCTCTCGTGAACAATGCCAGTGTCATCCATATCTGTAAATTTAGAAATTCTTAAGCTGGGCACCAAGTATTCCATTGGGACAATAGCTTCGATTCCATACACCAACTTGAAAGGAGTCTGCATTGTTAGTTTCTTGCAAGTGATTCTATAGGCCCAAAGTACTGCTGGTACTCTTAAATCCAAGTCATCAATGTTCACACTACAAATATTCGTCAGCGCTGTCTCCAGGATCTTGTTGAACGCTTCCACTGTCCCATTTGCTTGTGGATGGTAGGGTGTGCTCTTCTGATGGTGGATTGTAAATTCCTCAATCAGGGATTCAACAGTCTTATTTATGAAATGTGTGCCTTGATTACTCATAAGGATCTTTGGGCATCCAAACCTGGTTATGATGTCATCAAATATGAAGCTCACAACTGTAGTTGCACTACAGTCCTTAACTGCTCTAGCTTTGGCCCATCTAGTCAAGTATTATGTCACAGTGATGATGTACCTTGCTCCTGTGCACTTTCCTCGTGGGTTTATGGGTCCCACGAAGTCAATGGCCCATTTCAAAAATTCTTGTAGGGTCAGCTGTGGTGCTAATGTCATTTCATCTATTCTGGATGGTTTTCCAACTCTTTGGCATACATCGCAAGACTTGTAGTAGTCTTTAGCATCTCTGTGTAAGGTAGGCCACCAAAGGCCAGCTCTCATAACCTTCTGCGTAGTTTCTTTCCCTACATAATGTCCTCCTGCGATGCCCTCATGAGCTTCTGTAAGGATCAATGGTTTCTCTGCCTCCATAACACATCTTTTTAGTATCTCATTAGGTCCCATCTTCTATAGTTGTCCAACTATACATGAGAAGTCTGTAGCGTGCACTACTAGTTGCTTCTTCTGGGGAATCGTATACTCACTAGGTGCCATTCTCGTTGATAGGAACTGGACTATTTCTGTGAAGTGGTCATCAATATTTCTAAGGGATAGCAGCTGTGCATCTGATAGTGCATCCTCCAAACTGGTCGTTTCTTTGCCATGTTCCAACCTTGACAAGTGGTCAGGGCCTTTGTTCATTCTTCCCGGCTTTACTATGATCTCAAAGTCATACTCTTGAAATAGAAGAATCCATCTACATATTCTCCCCCCCAACACTGGCTTGTTGACTAGGTATTTCAGCATGGAGTGATTAGTAAACATTTTAAAGTGCCTTCCCAACAAGTAGTGACAAAATTTCTGCAGCGCATACACCATGGCTAACCCTTCTAGATCAGTGGTGGTTTAGTTGACTTCTGCAGTTGATAGCTTCCTGCTAGTAACATATAATGGATGACCAATATTGCCTTCACTAGTTTGTGCTAACACTGCTCCTAAGGAAATGGAAGATGCATCAACATGTACGTGAAATTCCTTGCTCCAATCTGGAAAGACCAGAATAGGTGCAGTAACCATTTTCTATTTCAGTGTGTCGAAGCTCTACTGACATTCTTCTGTCCAACTGAAATGACAATCTTTCTTCAAAATATTCTCCATGGGTGCTGTAATATGGGCATATCCCTTAATGAACTTCATGTAGTATCCTGTGTGTGCCAGCGCAATGCGCAATTGTTTGACTAAAGTTGGACGGGGTAGATCCACTATAATGGCAATTTTATATGGATCTACCAACAATCCTTGCTTGCATACAATATGGCCTAACAACACTCCAAATGGTGAGAAGAAGATACACTTCTTCAGGTTTAAGGAAATTTGAGATTACCTACATTTGTCCAACATTAGCCTTAGACATTCAATATGATTTTTCAATAAGCTAAAAACAATCCAATCATCAAAATATTATTCTAGAAATTTATGCAAGAACTCCTTGAATGCTTTGACCACCACCCTAGAGAAGATAGTTGGGGCATTCTTCAATCCAAATGGCATTACTGTATATTGATAGGAACCCCATTCTATTGCAAATGTGGTCTTGTGGCGATCTTCCTTGGCAATCCGGATCTGATGGTATCCTAAAAATCCATCTGTAAAAGAATATACTTCCTGGCCTCCCACATTATCTAACACTTCTTCAGTGAATGGTGTAGGGAAGGGGTCATGAAAAAAGGCATCATTCAGCTTCCTGAGATCTACACAGATCTTGATCTCTCCTATCTTTTTATCTTGTACCACCATAAAGTTGATCCACTCTGATTCTTCGATAGTTTCTATAATCCCTACTTACAACATTATGTCGAGCTCAATCTTCACTTTCTCCTTATATTTAGGGTTCAATATGTAGGGTCTCTATTTGACTGGTCTAGCATCTGGCTTCAAATGGATCCTCATCTCTCCCATAGTCCCTTTAATGCCCTTCATATAAGTTAATTTGGTTGGAAACAAGTCTGGATATTCGTACAATAATTCTGTAATATTGTCAATAGTGGAAACATACCAATAATCTCCAACATTTGCAAGCTTCGGTGTCTGTACTGTTCCAATATTGACCTTCTTAATATTGATTGGTTGTCCAATGAATGGTAACTCAACTCCTGGTCCTTCCACATCTCTTCGGCCTTCTGTTTCTGTAATGTTCACCTCCCTCGAATCATCGTCTTCATCAACATTGATGTTGTAACAGCCTTGTAGTTTCTGGAGAGGCATAGTACATTCATCCTCTTCTTGTTCCAAAGGAAGGCTAGATGCCTCCTCGAATACTTTCTGTCTTACAATCTATAATGCCTGATCTACTGAAGGATATTTAATTTCAAATAAGAAGGTGGTTATAAAATTCCGAGTCATACCTTTCCAATCTGTAGTGATGAGGTGCAAATCTACTTGAAGGTACCAGTTGATAGGTGTCGTGTCCAGTGTGTTGATGAATTTTTGTACCCACTGTTCTTGAGGAACGTTGCTCCAGGCTTCCTCACAGCTTTGCACATGGTCCTTTGGGCAGCTTCGACTTGTGTATCGAACTTCGCAGCCGTCCACTTGCTGAGAATCACGTTGTCATCAAGGTACAACATTGTACCTAGTCTGTAATATTGCTTTTGTGTGTCCCCCACCATCTTGATGGGGTTTATTTCAAGGCCTCATTCATCGCCAAAAATCTTTGTTGCATTGGTACAATTTCTTCAAAGTATGAAAAAAAGGTTTCAAAAGGATTCAGACGATCAAAGGTGGGTAGGTTACTTACTGTTGTGCCGATCCATGTAACTTCTCTAGTTAGTCTATCACATCTTCTTGTAGATACCTCATACATTTTATTCTGCCAGTTCTCCAGTTCTTCTTCTGAGTCTGATGAACATGCGTTGTCATTTCGCCCGCTTAAGTTTCCATCGACCGTACAATTAATGTAATCCTGTTGTCTGGTTGTTAATTTGTATATGTTTTCCAGTTCATATGCCTGGTCTTCTTATCTGATAGGTTATGTGTATCGCCGACCTTCATCTGGATCTAAAGGTGCAATGACCCTAAGGCCATGTATTTCAAAAGTCATATGTATTTTCTTTAAATCAACCACAGTGGAATTATTGAAATCCCAATCAATTCCTAACAACACAGGGTAAGGACAGATGTCATCAACTATCTCAATTACCTCAAAATCTACAAATGTTCTTACTCTGTCGATGTCCACAGGGACATGTTCCAATCGTCCAAAGGGGCTAACAACTTGCTGATTGGCCATCCTGAGCCTGATAGGGGAATAGATCAACTTTGGTTTTCCCATCAGTGCCCAAGTTTTCTCCATCATGACATTGACCTCTGACCCTAAGTCAAGGAACACATAGTCTATATCATATTCACCTATTTGAGCATTCAAGTGTAATTCCTTGTTTGTCCTTCTCTTCTTAGTGATTTGGTGTACTGCCCTATTCAGTAAGGGGTCTATCTTTCCTAGTTAATATTGTCTGATTAAACTTTGTAGCTCTTGTACAATGCTTTCATCCTGAATCAACTTGATACAAGTATATAGAAATTCCATGAACTTGCTTACCTCTTTTCCTTCTCTTGGAGAAGCAGACTGATCAAATTCCTGAGGCATTCCATATTCTTATACTTCTGGTCATGGCTTTGATGAAGAAACTTGGTCTCCTTTGAACTCTTTTCTTGCCTCCTCAAACATTTGTCTTTCTTTCTTTGCATGAAAGGTTTGGGTCTTCTCTGTAGCTTTTCTGATTCCTAAGTCCTCTGCAGTCTTTCCTTGGGTCAGTCTGTCTTCTCCAGTAACAACGCCTCCTCTAGTAATAACAACGACTCTAGGGTCTTATCCGTGAGGTTCATCTTTGATCAATTTTATCTACGGGTTCTGCTGAGGTCTTCGTTTCTCTTGTAGTTTAGCCAACAATGTTGGACATTCTTCAATAACATGCTCGAAGGAGTTGCAATAGTTGTAAGTAGTGCAAGGGTTCTGACAGTCCATTTCCAAGTGTCTTTGTTGTGCATAGTTATAATAGATGATCTGTCCTCGGCCTCGACCCATACCTCCTCCTCTTCCTCGTCCTCTGAATCCACTGTGAGGATTGAAGTTTCCTCTCCTAGGGGAGTTGTACTGCATAGTGTCTCCTTCTTGTTGTACTTCACCTTGAATTTTTTATATATCCCTTGACCTTTCATGCATGAGATCATAATCCCTACAATCCCTATCATCATGTCCCATGGACTTATAGAATGTGCAATACAAACTTGTGGGTGTATGAACATATTTTTGCATGTAATAGCACTCACCAGTACAATGTCTATTTCAGCATACCTCACACCAGGGTAAGGTGACTTTATTTAAAGAACTCAGAGCTCTAGAGGCCAAGTATTCATGGAATAGGGGACAATGTTCCTTGCCATGGCCCTCTGATATGCATCTGGCACACCAAATTTCTTCTCTTTTATCTGTTCCCTTATCTTTCTTCATATCTTTGACCTATAGGGACAAACTAGTTAACCGACTCAAGATCTGACTCATACCTGAGCTAGATTCTCCCATAGGGGCTGATTCTAGCTTCATGGAGTTCTCTAGCGCCTCATCCCATGAAGCAATATTTTGCTGCATAAGAGGAACTATGATGTGTGGTAACAAGGCAACAATGAACCATTCTTTGTTCTGCTCATTTGGGATCTAAAAGGTCAATCGACCTGTCAAGGTCTTGAATCTCTGGTCGAATTCCCAAAGAGGTTTGGCTATCTTATGCTTGATCTCTTTCAGCTCTGTAATACATTGTGACTCTGACTTGGGTTTCTTGAACTCAAAAATCAACGCATTTATGATCTCGTTCAACGGCTTAGGCTGTAAAAGTCCTTGTACAATCTTCATGTACCAGCTTAGTGCATGATCTCGAAGGGTAGTACTAAACTGGGTTCTTTTAACATCTTCATGGGTGACATTTTTAATATTCCATATGGCTTCAAACAGAAACGAGTGTTGATCAGGATCTTCAGATCCATCTCCCCTAAATATAGGGAGTCTCATATTATCTACCATAGATCTGAGTATATGTTGAACTGCTAGTAATAGTACTCTGAGGACTCTGGTGACTCTGACTATTCTGATTGCTTAGTGATGTTGAATCAATAGGAGGGACAATAGTACTTATTTTAATGGTTTTCATAGTTTCTGAAGTCTCTGTCTCATCCCAAAGAAGCTCTTCAACTTTCCCTTCCTCTGTCCCAGTAGGTTCTGAATGCTCCTCGTCTATCATATCTACCTCTTCTCCACTATAGAAACCCTCATCTTCGTAGTTCTTCTTGAGCAGGTTCACAAGATGAACTTCTGTGAACACTCTCCCATTGCACGTATGTCCAGCCTCTGTGTCATTGTCGCTGTCCGAATTCCTAAACATTATCCTTTTCAAGTCTGATCGATGTACTGCATCTTCAAGATGTTCTTCTCATGCAACAACATCTTGATTCTCAACTTCATAAAGTGTAAAATTTTTCCTCTGGGTCCCTTGAGGAATTATCTCTCGGCTTGGCTATATGACTCTACTTTGTCAACAACAAACTCAGTGATGTAGCCTCCAATGGTGCTATCGAACTAGTGATCTATTGCTCTTTCCGTGACATTGTCAACTCTCTTGACCTTCTTGATCAACACCGATGTCCAAACTATAGGAGGTCTAGATCTGACCTCAAACTGGGTATCTGCCAACCTGGATAACCAGTCATATAGTTCCTGATGGAGTCCTCCAAAGAATATCTTGTGTATATCAGTAAAAATATGTCTCTCCAATCAATCCTCTGTACTAATATTAGGGTTCTTGTTCTGGGCTTCAGCGAAGTCCTTTTCTTGATCCTCTATCCACTTCTAAATCTCTGTCTTTGATGGAAACCACCTTGACATTCCCTCACAAAGATTATTGTCCCGGCAACGGAACCATTTGTTGGCACGGGGGTAGACCCTGGTTTCAGCTCCAAGAGCGCACCAACAAGCCCTAACTACTAGCCCCTTCGACTACACCTACAAAGCATATGAAATCTCACCTGAGGTAGCTATGGGGGGGTTGCAGGACAAAGATGTCTACAACCAAGGGAACGAACAAGTGGATCCAACACTAGAACAATACAACATTCATATATCACTTATCAGCTTAGATCTATTCCATACATCTATTAGATATACCACACCAATGCAATAATATTATATCAAGGAAAAATAACATAGTATCAATCACACACACAAGACAAGTATACGTGGTTCACCCTCTCTCTAGGGCTACGTCCACAAAATTGTTCTTTATGATATATTAATATGAAAGCATACAGTTATGATCTGCGCTCTTAGCTAGCAAATATTCTTTCTTCTCTCTATATCTCCCCTCCCTACGCACCCAGCTGCAGGGTTGACCTTCGCACCCAGCTGAATATCTTACAATACCAGAAGGCTCTTCACTTAGCACTTCTCTCTCTCTCAACAATAATCCCTCATATCAAACAATACAACTAGATCCAACAACCTCTAACCTGAACAAACCCTCTTCCCTCATATAGGTTCTTATTTATGCATTACAATCACTCACCGACATACTTAGGTCGAAACCTAGGTGTCAAAACCCTAGATACCCAAAACCGTAGGTGTCTAAAACCCTAGGTCAACTTGACCCATGTTTTCAGGGCTTCACCAACCTGTCTTTCCTTCCTTCTTGCACGGTGATCCAAATCATCTAACAGTGGATTTTTGCACTTACTGAGTTGTCCACATTCCTTCTTCCTTGTTGACTTGTCATCCTCAATCTCCTCATCCAATGAATTTCTTTATCGGGCTTCGATCCATCTTTTCTTCTCTTTTTCCCACTTCGACCCGGTAACAGTCACTGTGTCTTTCACGAAGTTCTCATTTTGCCTTTTCTCCCTTGTTATTTGCTTTCCTTCTCTAACCAAGGGACAACACCTACCCAGCCCTTTAGGCCACTGGGGATGCCTCAGTTGGGGTAGACTCTCTCCTACTCCTAAAAGAAGGGTATTTCATATTGAGGTGAAAGTGATAGGATATCCCATTGTTACGCCAATCGCCCTCACTTTCCTTAGGATTTGGGAAAGTACATATTGCATGATAATAGGCAAACACAAGCTTAATTCTATTCACAAAAACAATCATTTCAAGTTGATGTTGGAATACTAAGAGGGGGGTGAATCAATATGATCACCACATGTAAATCTGTAACATACCTGATGTATGTGATCATAGACCTGCATACCTTCCTCAGCTTCAACAATAAGAGAATATCATCTTCATCAAAGTTTACCTTTGTCTCACGGGTGTTCAATGAATCTTATGTACGGGAGGGAAAGAGAAGTTTTCTGGACCAATCTTGAACTACGATACGCAATTTCGTTTAAAATGCAATTGCAACGAATCACGAATCAATAACAATTCTCTATTGTTTTTTTTTCAATAATTTCAACAATTGATTTTCAATACTTTCGAAGACGAAAATGATTTTGAAAGAAAAACGTTGTTCACTTTTGAAAAAGGACCTACACCATGATGGTGAGAGTGAAGAAAACGAAAAACTAATGTACAAGCAATAGACAAAAACCCAAACCAATCTTTTCAATGGAAACAAAAATAACAAGCAGACCAAATTAGTCTTTTCAATTGCAAGAGAAAAGTGATCTTCCAAATAATGAGCAAATGATAAAGACACTGGATCCCAACTTTCAAACCGATCACCGGTTCTTAACCAAACGAGCACTCAGATTCCAAAATCAGAGAGTATATCTTTGCCGAGAAAATTCAAGAAACGAAAGTCGAGAAAAAATGGACAGGAAGAGCCTTTGATTTCCTAAGACTGATCGTGCACAAAATCTGAAGACAAGAAAACATCAACCAATGGTCCAAGAAGCTCTTTTTAGGCACCTATATTGATCTGGGTAGTTGAACATGCAAAAATCTTAAATCCAAAATTTTGAAAAGAGGGTTCGCAGGCTAACAGTGTTACACAGTGTGAGAATGGGTCATTCTCGCAGGCTATCTTTGAGCAGAGTGCGAGAACCTGACACTGAACCTAAAAGAAGAGTGCGAACTCAATATATTCTCGTAGGCCACTGTGGGGTGCAGTGCGAGAATGTATGAAACTAAGAAAATTTTTGGAAAAAGACAAAAAATTTGAAGGGGCTTCTAGACCCAGAGGGTCTATCAGGGTATCCTGAAGACTCAGAGATTGATATGAATGGAGAAAGGTAAGTGTTATAAGCAAAATCTGTCCATGGGGACGGATCCGACCTATCCGGCTGTGAAGCCGGTTACAGCCCCTTTGGTAGCTCGACATGAGGCAGAGGCTACCCGCACCTCAAGTGGTCCTTCGCCTGAGGCGGTAAAGAAGGGGAAGAAGAAAGGTGAAAGGCTTACAAGAAGTCCTTCTCAGGACCACCCACCCTGGGTGTTATCCTTCCTTAGCTTCCTGGATGGCCGAAATGGCCTGGGGGGTGAAAATTATGGACAATGGGATGAAAATGAGCTTGCTGATTTTTAGGACAGAGAACTAAATAAAGTGGACAGCGAGCTGTTCACTCACTTAAAGTGTTGGAAACTGTCCCAGAATGGGTCATCGGGGTAAACCGATATCCTGGGTAAATAACCAATGAAGACTTTAAGCAAATGGGTATGAAACAAGGGTGAAAAAGGGGTTTAAAAGCTACAGCCAAGTACCTTTAAATGGCTGTAAATTATGAACAACAAGCTGTTCAAAGCTTTCAAAGCAAGGAAACAAGCCCAAAATGGCTCAAAACCCCCCGGGGTGACCCGGGAAGTGATCCTGGAAGATTGTTAAGTCAAAAAAGGGTTGTAAAAGTGGATGAATAGCTTTGTAACAAGCTGTTACAACTATGATATAACATAAAGTATACACAACTTCAGTTTTGGTTTATTGAGTGGAAAAGGTGGACTGACGAAATGTTGACTTTAAAATATTTTATTGATCAATTTTTGTTTTTTTATCACATGCCTTGGCCACCACACAGTTTTGAAGGTTATCCCGATCAGGCAAACACATCCCGGAATTGTGCCAACCAGTATACGAAGAGTAGTCCTAGTAGTCCACGGTGGTTAGGTTGAAGAGTGCCCCATGCAGTTCAGAGAAGTAGGGGTTAGCCACTTCTCGTCACTAGCGCTTTCGGGCTCTTAAAGCCGCTCAGATGGAAGAAGGATACCTGCGAAAAGGAAGAGGCTCAGGACCCCCCTAAAGAGGGTTTTTGCTGAGCTTACCCAAGCAGAGTAGTGTTCCAACTGAGCTAAGCTAATCAACTCCTTGACCGTGTGGTACTGAGGAAAGACCACCCGACTTATACTAACTAGACAACTTCCGAGGGGCTCCTGATGAAGACTCCCTGGCTTTGACTCTTAATGTTCTATGAAATTGAAATTGCATAAAATAAATACCAGACCATCCACGT
>JZKD02S2348201.1:305059-327033 GCA_000966675.3 Picea glauca | reverse complement strand
GTTATCTTTTAATTTGCATCTCACAAATTAATTTGACTAAGACCCATATTCGGCAATTTCTCCCCCTTAGGGCTTAGGGAAGAGAAACACTTGCCTTGGTACATAATTTAACATATTTTAGCAAAGAAATTCTCTGTATAGATCGAATGCAATCAAAGCGAAAATATTCATTCAAAACAAAACAAAATCATTTTTGGTAAATCGAAGTCAACATGATTGTTTTTAGTCTATTAAAAGAAAACAGAACTAATCAAAAGCAAACCTAATCGAAAACAAATCAATCTTTTAAACTAATTCGAGAACAATAAAATCGCACTAACCAAATCATAGCTGCGTTTGAGTTTAGCAATCAAATCTTCTGTACATGACTCATAACGAAATCGAAAGTAACGGAATCATTTAGAATCTAAACAAACAGAGCTAATTGAAAGCAAATCCAATCCATTATATTAATTCAAGCAAACTCATAAGAAAAATCGATGTCGAAACACATACCTGAGCAGTAAGAAAACAACTTTGTCATGATAATTTTGAATTGACAAAGGCCGTTTCTACTTCGACATTTCTGAAGACAATCGAACCGGTGGTTTTTTGTTTCTTCTCATTGGCCTATAGCCTGTCGTTCTCCTTCAACAACACTGTCACCCGTTCCTCTAACGATTTGATCTTTGATTGCAATAGGGGAATGTCGATGTAATAACGTTCTAGCCAAGCATTACATTGGGTACATGGTGGTTGTTCGAGCTTTGGCACCACAGGCGAGGGTTTGTTCAAATTACCAGGGGTTTCTTTGTGCAGTTTGATTCCCGGATAGTTAGGGTCGTTTTTGAGGCACGGAGGTAAGTTAGAGACATAGTCATAGGGTTTCATAGAGCATAGGCCATGGGAATAAAGGTACTCCTCAGTCAAGAAACGTTTAATTTTGGAGTCCGAGTCCTCGCTCAACACTATTGGCTTCTGATCAATGTTTGGCTTGGGTTAATTCCTAGCACATCTCGATATCCATCGAGCTTTTTTCTTTCCTTTACTATTGACAGTAGTATCACCTATGCCTTTCTTCCTTATAGGCCTTTTGACGGCCTTAGCATTTTCTTTAGCACACGGGTCGGCCAGGGTATCGGGTAGGTCCATGTCGGGGCAATCCGAGGGTTTGACAGGGGATAGAAGGATATGAAGTGGCATGACTAGCCCAACCAATGTTTCAGTAACCACAACTTTGTCCACTTGGACAGACTCGGGAGTGGCAAAGCCATTCCTAGATAGGAGGGCTTGCCAACAGTCACCATTACGGCTCAAATGGTGGATGATAATTAGTTTGATCAAGCAGTGATGAAAAAGGCTGCTATCATCCTTCTCATGCTTGAATCTTTTGGACATCTTGTATAGACTACGCAAGAGATAATGTGGCATGTTCAAAGCATATCCTATAAAATTCATCAACAACCGAAGATGATACAGAAATACCAAGCCATACCGACCTTCACAGGTCACAAACTGTTTAACAATCGCTAAAAGGTCGTGCCACCTGGGTTTGACGGTAGTAATAGGCATACCTTTATCACAGGAAACAATCTTCCTTGAGGTGAATAAGAGTGGCCACGACACCTTGTCAACTTTAGAATTTTTAAACCACCTTTTCCCTGTAGCAGGTAGTCCTGTAGTCGAGCTCACGAATTTCTCATTTAACTCGAGCTGTATGTCTCCGACCTTATCCTTGCATTCGTCGAAGGTGAGGGTGAATTGTTGGGCAACCAAAAGGTTGAAACCCTCGAACCTTTGGATAAACACCAGCCAAGCACCATTTTCCAAATCTTTACGGGCATTATCGAATAGCAACAGAGTTTGGCTACCATTTGGTTCTATGCGCACCACTGGTGCCATAGAATAGAATACACAGTGGGCAAGGGTTTACGGCCAAGGGTTCGAATAGGGTATTCGCAGGATCGAGAGCACACATGCTTACCCGAAAACAACATAGTTAGCTTGGGATAGGGGGAAGGAATTAATGCCCGAATGTGCGAGGGTGGTGGAGCTAGATTAACCATGCAAAATAATCATTTCCATAAGTACAACTGATGGCACATATGGTGACTTGAATCACTATTGCATATGTTAAAACAATGCCATCAAACAATTAATGAAATCTATGGTAATTCGACCAAACAATTGCGCAAGCAATAGTTATAGTTTTAAAACCAAAACAATGATTCGAAATCAACACCAAGGGTTCAATCATATTAAATATATGTTGTATGAAATGATTACACCAAAGTTCTAACCACAAAGTCAATGTTTTCATGAAACCAATGTGTCAAGGAAATCGATGAAATACTATAGAACATCAAACCACCAATGTATTAAGGACTCAATGACAGTCATTATAACATCATCACAATCTTATAAATATGAAATCATATTAACAATTAAAGAATGTCGAATAAGTAAAGATCTTGGAGTCTTGCCAACTGTGCGATTATAATTAAATTGGAAATGCAATGAACACATAGACAAGAGTGACCATAATAATACAGTGACGATTTTAACTTTATTGACGTGACTTCGAAATCAAAGTTTTCACGCTTGCAATCGTGAAAACGAGAACAAAGGCAGGTGTGCGAATGCACGAAATAATAGTGTCGTTTTTATTCAAAGATTGCGATGAAAATCAAGGGTTGCAAAACACTGGTGTAGGCAAATTTATAAAGATAGGATAAAAATGCGAAATGGCTGCCAACAATGGAGACACACTGGTAGAAGCAGTTATCTCTGCCAAAAGAACAAATTCAGATTAGGATTAACAAGAATAATTCCATAGAAATAACCAGAAAATTGTTTAAACATCATCATTAATGAAATATTCCAGCAGTGTTTAAAGGATGAAAACTGATAACAGTCTCAAGATAAGCGAGCCACGATATTAAAGATAAAATCTCCAATACTGTTGACAAAGCCACTGTTGCCAGCAGGCGTCCATAGCCTCGATAGGGTTTCCATTTAACCCACTCTAATATCAGTATCCTGCCAAGAAGTTCCAGATCAGAATAAAGGACATGTTCAGGTTAAGAGGTTTCATATTTGCAAATTTTCATATACCCGACATTGCTTCGCTGCCAACAGGCCTGTTCAGTACCCCGACGAAGTTTTCTTGGCGTCATGCATGCATTTACCCGCTGCCAGCAGACCTGTTCAGCATCTGGGCGGGTTTACAAACACTTCACATAACTCTTTTAATGATTTATTTTGTTGTTGTTGTTGTTTTTTTTTTTTTTTTTAAGATATATAGTTGAGCGGGGTGACGCTGAAAATTATGATATTTCAACATATTTTTTACAGACCTCAACAAATTTTTTTAAACCGTCCTTCATTAAGATTCAGAGATGGTTTGTTTACAAAACCAACCTTCTAAGGCATGGAGACATCTTCTGAGTCATTCCCTTAAGGAACAGGGATAGCGTAAGAAGATGATGGATGATCGTGACAGGATTCACTTACAGATTAAAATCAGTTAACTTCTTTCAAACAACAGTCTTTTCAACACAGATGTACATTTCAGAAGCATATCACAATTGATGTTTAGACAACTTTTCAGCAGTCATTTCAGAGGAAAAATTTTCTGTTTTCTTTGTCTGAACAGTTCATAATGCAGGCATGTGTGTTTCAAAAGAAAGACTGATAAGCATACAAGGAAACAAAACACACCAGTGAAGAAAGATTTGAAAGAAAAGAAATCCAAAAAACAAAAACAAAAAACAAAATATGTACAGAAGGTGCATCTAAAAACCTCAGGCCACAAAATCCCTTGGGAGACTGAAAAGTAGGAAAATCATGTTTGATGGGAAGGCAGTCTTACTCGAGGTACCTTGGGTCAGGGTTGATTTAGATTTATTTATCTCGTTACTTTCCATTTAATATTTTCATGACGATACTGCGTTTTTGAAAATACATGTTCAATTAGAAGTAAAGAGAAAAGGATCAAGGGGACTTCCCTGACAACAGCCGTATTATGCTTCTCGTGGTGCACCCACTTGCGTTCATGACTGCATTATTACAAAGAGAAATAGTGAGAAATAAAACTGAAAGAAAACCTATTCCTAAACCTACCCTAACTATTGAACAAATTAGGATACTACGTGAAGTCATGCTTCCAATGTAGCCATCGGAGTAACTCCAATCCTGCAACGGAAACAAAATCAAACATTATTAATAAGAATGGTAATATATCAACAAATGATAGAAACATATCACACTTACCTTCATAATAATCATCTAAAAACAAAGTAAGCATGATCTTACCATTCCCTTCAGTATTCTTGATGTATGAATCCTCCAGCCATTGTGCAATCTTGTTGTGATAAGGGTAATAATGGCATGGGCGAGTGTAAGTAAGTTTGAAAAACTTGTCAAGATTACGAGGAAATGAAATAACCATCAACCAAGGCTGAAATGCCCCATCCTCCTGACAATTCTCTAAGTGTTCATTAATTTATTCACATGGAGGATCTAAAAGAAACATGTCACACCTACTTCTAAGATACTTAGGTAAAAAGAAAGCAAGCACAACCTTGTCTTTATTATGAAATTTTTTTTATATATGAATATTCAAGCCATCCTAAGATCCTGTCACAAAAATGAGGATGCAAACCATGACTTTGATGAAATGAATATATCAATGGGAAACTCATCATAGGAGGATTCGTGCAATCAATTAGATCATTGGTTTGAATGTTTCCTTTGATGAGATTGATCATTTCAAAATGTGAAGTATAAACATTAAGATTCGAGCTAAGCAAAGAATGAATATGAAATGTAGAACGTTTGATCTCCATAAAATATAATGCATCGTCCTTTTCAACAATAAACTGTGTAAAATCATCTCGCAACATGTCCTTTTCCCATGTGAACGATGAAAGTGAAAAAGCGTCAAATCCGGTTTTATCAATGTTATACTCGAAATTAATTTCACCAAAATTTAGCATATCGAAAGGATATGATTGTGGTGGAAGAGAGTAGGATGTTGTAGGTAAGATGTTAAGTCCAACAAAGTCTAGGAATAGATCAGGATATAAAAAATAAAAGGAATTAGAAATAAGAACATGAAAAGAATCTCTTGAATTAACAATGGTATTCTCAAAATATTTCTCTTCACCTTCTTTAAAACCTTTACTTTGTTTTGGTGATGAATACCTCAACGTGATATGATCATCTAGATTTGCCTTTTGTGTGATAGATAATTCAAAATTTATGTGACCAACATCTAGTCTTTCCCGTGAACAAAGTGCATTTTGAGGATGAAGGTTTAAGGTTTCTTCTTCTAGTTGCATATATTCTTCTCTAATCAGTTTCATAGTAGTACTAGAACATTCAAGATGATTTTCCTCACTTAAGTGTTCTTCAATGACTGATTTCAAATGTTGATTAGAGCATGAGTTAAAAGAATGAGGATATTCACCTTGAGCCAGAAACAAATCATCTTCCATACTAGTCTTAGACTGAAAATACAATGATTCAAAGGAAAAACCAATTTGGTTGTCAATAAGAGCCTGATCAATAGATTTTACCTCCCTGGCTTGTTCAACATTATCAGAAGAATTTTTCTCTTCTTGCGAAGAAGATTGTTCTTGCAGTTGAGTGATAGGATTTGCAATTGGTTCTTCATTTGTGATTGAACATGACTGGATGGAAGGGATGGAAGCATCATAGAGGATATTTAATGCCAATGACATGTCATCGAGATTAAATTTACAGAGGATATGATAGACTCTTGTCAAAAAGTCTTCTGAAGATGAATCTTTGTTGATTAGCAAAGTATGAAATTCTTCACATAATTGATCAAAATCATAAATTTCAAAAGCATCTAGAAACTCATCTACAAATTGAAACCAATCAAAAATGTGACATGATGGAAAGGATTCAAACCAATGTTTGATCCGACCTCTAAAAGTAAAAGCGAAAAGTCTGCATAAAACTCTTAAATCTGAGATGCCATGTTTGATACTTTTGCAGCAAAACTTGTTAAGGTGGTCTTTAACAAATATATTGCCTCCACCATCAAAGGTGAGTTTGGACAAGCGTGAGACTGTCTCGTTGGGAACATCGGGTAATGAGAAGTTGAAATCATGTTCCGACACAGTGATTTGGGGAGCCATGGGGAAAATGAATATATTTAAAATAAAGGCTCCTTCTAGCACCATTTGTTGACTGGCGAAATAGAACGCTTACCAACTGGAAGAGTGGATCCGGTCCGGGGTTGTCTAAATAACCCAAGGTGTTTGGGATGATCCACCCTAATGGGTTTAGTGGCTCCGTTGGCTGATTTAAGTCCTAGGAAAACAAAAGAAAACTACACTAAGGAACTAATCTAAAAAAAAGAAAAAAACAACAATTAAAGCAAACTATAAACAAATCTGAAATATATATATACAGGCTATTAACTAAACTATACAACAATCATTCTATAAAATTAAATGTTCAATTATCAACAAAATTAGATATAACTACAAATGTACAATATTTATAGATTACAGATTTAAATGAAACTTGCAAAAATCATTTGTAAACTGTCCTAAGACAACAAAACTATCGTTTTTTTTATTTTTATAATTTTATGATAAAGAAATAAAATGAACACTATCTAAGCTGAACAATAAAAATTATAATCCTAACTATAAATCTAAACTATATATATCTATCTAAGCTACTTAATAACACTAATAAATTAACTATTAAATAACATATAACAAACTGACCTGAAGTAACGCTTCAGGTTTGTCCTGTATACAATAATTGATTAAGCTGTTCGGTGGGAGGAAACTCACACCATATTCTCCACAATATTCTCATAAACAGGAAGTAGCTGTGCTCTTCAAATATGAATGACAGGAAAAACAAGACATAAAAAATTACAACAATCTTATGATTTACAAATCATTACAGTTAGATAAATCCTTGTGCAAGATTTGTACAGAACAGTTCAATTAACGAAAAAGATAAATCTTTAGTTCATTAAATTGAAGCAAGGTAATTGTTGTATTAAAAATAGATAAGAGACATCAGATATGGATAGCACATAAACCAGATCACATCAACATGCAATGAATCATGATAGCTAAAGTAGTTGATAATTAATTGCAAATTGATATGAAGAAAACTTGAAATAAAAGTTGGATATATTGAAAGCTAAAGCTGTTACAAGACACCAACTTTCATCCCAGTCTATATTATTATAAATCCATAGTCTGGTTCTCCCAACAGTGATGATGATGATGGCTTAATTACAAAAAATAACTGAGTTTATAAAGACCACAGGGTAAAACATCCCTGTGGGAATTATCAAAACAACTTACAAAAAATATGGGGATAATATCCCAAGTCCCTATTTTAGCCTATGACTAACAACTGAAAACTATATCTAAACTGCTATAGCATGTCCAATTTTTCATTGAAATTCGTATGAACCTGAAAGTGGACAAAAATACAGAGGTTTAGATAATGTTTTATTGATAAAAATGACAAAAAACTAATTTTTAAGACTAGCTACAGAATCTTGCGATTCTGTAGCTAATCTAATTTGAAGACATAATCGCTTTTAAATCAATCCAAAACTAATAGAAATATATCCTACCTATTAAAAAAATATTTAATTATTAATTCCAAACAAAGCGAATCATTCATACCACAACAAATCAAAACTTGTATGCGAATTGAAACAAATAAAATCGTAATTGAATTTATCAAATGATAACAGGATATGTGGGATTTGTCAAACAACTTTTATTACCAATTCGGAACAGACATAATCGATTGATATTTGAGGAACCAACGAAATCATCTCTTGAACCAATTTCAAAACAGACTATAATCGATTTAGCCAAGTCTTCCATACGAATTCAATAGAGACAAAATATGTGACTTCGAACTTAACAAAATCGTTTTTCAAAATCAAAACTAATAGAGTCATTTGTTGAATCAATAGGTTACGTTCTATTTGTCAAACCAATCTTTGATATTGATGCATTGCATACATGAAAGACCATGCTAATCCAAGCATACATAATCGTCTCAAAATCAAGCCAGAAGAATTGAATCGAGCCAGTTTGGGGCCGACACAATCATTATGCTTAATGTAGAATCATATCAATCAAAACAAAGCTGTGTCCTATTTTAGCAAAGAAATTCTTTGTACAGATCGAATGCAATCAAAGTGAAAATATTCAATCAAAACAAAACAAAATCATTTTTGGTAAATCAAAGTCAACAGGATTGTTTTTAGTCTATTAAAAGCAAATAGAACTAATCAAAAGCGAACCTTATCGAAAACAAATCAATCTTTTAAACTAATTTGAGAACAATAAAATCGCACTAACCAAATCATAGCTGCATCCAAGTTTAGCAATCAAATATTTTGTACATGACTCATAACGAAATCGAAAGTAACAGAATCATTTTGAATCTAAACAAACAGGGCTAATTGAAAGCAAATCCAATCCATTATATTAATTCAAGCAAACTCATAAGCAAAATCGATGTCGAAACACATACCTGAGTAGTAAGAAAACAACTCGGTCATGATAATTTTGAATTGACAAAGGCCGTTGCTGCTTCGACATTTCTGAAGACAATCGAACCGGTGGTTTTTTGTTTCTTCTCGTTGGCCTGTAGCCTGTTGTTCTCCTTCGACAACACTGTCACCCGTTCCTCTAACGATTTGATCTTTGATTGCAACAGGGGAACGTCGATGTAATAACGTTCTAGCCAAGCATTACATTGGGTATGTGGTGGTTGTTCGGGCTTTGGCACCAAAGGTGAGGGTTTGTTCAAATTACCAGGGGTTTCTTTGTGCAGTTTGATTCCCGGATAGTTAGGGTCATTTTTGAGGCACAGAGGTAAGTTAGAGACATAGTCATAGGGTTTCATAGAGCATAGGCCATGGGAATAGGGGTACTCCTCAGTCAAGAAATGTTCAATTTCGGAGTCCGAGTCCTCGCTCAACACTATTGGCTTCTGATCAACATTTGGCTTGGGTTTATTCCTAGCACATCTCGATATCCATCGAGCATTTTTCTTCCCTTTACTATTGACAATAGTATCACCTATGCCTTTCTTCCTTACAGGCCTTTTGACAACCTTATCATTTTCTTTAGCACACGGGTCGACCACGGTATCGGGTAGGTCCATGTCGGGGCAATCCAAGGGTTTGAAAGGGGCTAGAAGGATATGAAGTGGCACGGCTGGCCCAACCAATGTTTCAGTAACCACAACTTTGTCCACTTGGACAGACTCGGGAGTGGCAAAGCCATTCCTAGATAGGAAGGCTTTCCAACAATCACCATTACAGCTCAAATGGTGGACGGTAATTAGTCTGATCAAGCGGTGATGAAAAAGGCTGCTATCAGCCTTCTCACGCTTGAATCTTTTGGACATCTTGTACAGACTACACAAGAGATAACGTGGCATGTTCAAAGGGTGGCCTATAAAATTCATCAACAACCGAAGATGATAAAGAAATACCAAGCCACACCAACCTTCACAAGTCACAAACTGTTTAACAATCGCTAAAAGGTCGTGCCACCTGGGTTTGAGGGTAGTAATAGGCATACCTTTATCATAGGAAACAATCTTCCTTGAGGTGAATAGGAGCGGCCACGACACCTTGTCAACTTTAGAATTTTTAAACCACCTTTGCCTTGTAGCAGGTAGTCCTGTAGCCGAGCTCATGAATTCCTCATTTAACTCGAGCTATATGTCTCCGACGTTAGCCCTGCATCCGTCGAAGGTGAGGGCGAATTTTTAGGCAAGTGAAAGGTTGAAACCCTCGAACCTTTGGATAAACACCAGCCAACCACCATTTTCCAAATATTTACGGGCATTATCGAATAGCAACAAAGTTTGGCTACCATTTGGTTCTATGCGCACCACCGGTGCCATAGAACAGAATACATAGTGGGCAAGGGTTTACAGCCAAGGGTTCGAACATGGTATTCGCAGGATCGAGAGCACACAGGCTTACCCGAAAACAACAGAGTTAGCCCGGGATAGGGGGAAGACATTAATGCATGGATGTGCGAGGGTGGTGGAGCTAGATTAACCATGCAAAACAGTGATTTCTATAAGTACAACCGATGACGCATATGGTGACTCAAATCACTATTGCATATGTTAAAACAATGCCATCAAACAATTAATGAAATATATGGTAATTCGACCAAACAATTGCACAAGCAATAGTTATAGTTTTAAAACCAAAACAATGATTCAAAATCAACACGAAGGGTTTGATCATATTAAATATATGTTGTATGAAATGATTACACCAAGGTTCTAACCACAACGTCAATGTTTTCATGAAACCAATGTGTCAAGGAAATCGATGAAAGACTATAGAACATCAAACCACCAATGTATTAAGGACTCAATGATAGTCATTATAACATCATCACAATCTTATAAAGATGAAATCATATTAACAATTAAAGAATGACAAATCAGTAAAGATCTTGGAGTCTTGCCAATTGTGCGATTATAATTAAATTGGAAATGCAATGAACACATAGACAAGAGTGACCATAATAATCCAGTGATGATTTTAACATTATTGACGTGACTTCGAAATCAAATTTTTCACGCTTGCAGTCGTGAAAACGAGAACAAAGGCAGGTGTGCGATTGCACGAAATAATAGTGTCATTTTTATTCAAATATTGCGATGAAAATCAAGGGTTGCAAAACATTGGTGTAGGCAGCTTTATAAAGATAGGATAAAAATGTGTAATGGCTACCAACAAATCTTTAGAACAAGTTCGCACCCTAGATATGTAGCACAATGCGAGAATTTCGCACCCTAGCTAAAGGCAGCCTACGAGAATGGGTCATTCTCACACCCTAGGATATAAGCAACCTGCGAACTCTCTTCAAAAATATGTTTTCTGGGAAGAGATGAATGTCACTTTTCTCAGGAGAAAGTTCTTATTTTGAGCCTGAGTACACCATTAAGATGACCAAAATCATGGGTAACAGAATGCCCCCCAAAGTATGAGGCCGGAATCAGTGACAGCCGAAATACTTTGTAAACTGCGTGTGTGTGTTAGAAACCAGGGGCGCCCCTAATTGGAAACTTGTGAACACCCAAGCATCTGCAGAATATCATACTAGTTCTGAGGTAGGAATTCCCATACTCATATCATGAACGGATGACATTATAGGCATAGGTCATGGCCACCAATCATACACTGTGGATCCACGCCGTCAAAATATAGCATAGCCACCAGGAATACACTGTGGATCTATGCAAGAAAATTCAAACTGAGACGACATAGCCACGAGACATACAAAGTGGATCTATGTGTCACAAATTATACATATTCCATCACAACCTGGACAAAGAGGTGGTATCTAGGGTCTTCAATCCTGTCACCCAAAAGTACGAATCTAACCATGTGATTACATGTGTTGAAGTTGAACATGTTAGAAACCACTTGATTACTAGTCATTGATGAAGCCGTTAACAAGTGTGAGGGAAATCACCATTAATGTCAATGACTCCCAAGGTACACTAGTACAATCCATCGAATGTGAATGAATGAGTTGAGGTCAAAAATCCGACGAAATATTTCGATGAAGGGTCAATGATGTAAACCCACTGTCGAAAGCGAGGAAACCTGCCATTGAGGCATGCAGGTTCCAAGGTACCAAAAAATTTCTAAGTCTTGTTTCCGGATAATGAGCTGAAGTCGACGGAACAAAACTTGTCACAGGAGGGCCTTGATGTATCCCCCATCAATGACACAAAATGAGTAACAAATTTTGAAGGTGAAACAGAGTATGATGTAAGTTGGACTGGACACAAGGAAGGCCGACATGGAGAGAATGGACAACTGCAGATGGCCGACTCAATAGAGGTTTCAGATGAACTTCTCTTGAACATATGAATGACACGATCAATGATTTGGAAGCATTGACTCAGAGACGACGTAGGGTATGACCTTGTAGCAAATCGAATGAGAGAAAAATGGATTTCCCAAACCAGCTTCAAATAATGAATAGGGGGTGTCATGTTCAAGAGAGACACTTACTGCCAATTAATGTGAATATGAGAACACATCCCTTTCCCAAATTCCCCCCCACCATTTTTGGCGAGTACCTCTTTATTTTTATGCAATATTGAGGAGGATAACATATGCTTGTTGATATAAGATTATCCTTCGGATAAGTCCTTCAGAGTATGTTTAACGAACCCTAGGAAGGAGTGGTTCGGTCCCATGACGGGTCTGTCGATGTTTGTTTAACGAGTCCAAAGATAGAAAACTCGAAGAATTTTCATGATTATAGAGTCTGGAAAAGCACTCAAAAGAGAACTCTCTCAGTTCCTTTTTCGTAAAATAGTCTGATGAGACCAAAAAAGAGATAAATTATCACCCAATAGATGCTTTCTTCAAATACTTTATCAAGCATGAAAATAGCAAGGTTGCTCAGCTATCTTTTCATGTTTAGAGAGTCTGAAAAGAGCTTAAAGGAGACTCCAGGGGGTTTCCTTTTTCGTATAACCTTATTGAGCCCGAAAAAGTGATAAAAGTGTGCTCGATCGCATTCTTATGTATTTTCGAGCGTGAGAACGGAAAAATACCAAGCTTGAGGTTTTGTACAAAAACCATAAAAAACAATCAAAACATGTGATGAAGAAGAAAAAATATCCGCATCCTTGTGCATGAACATTGAAGTCATTATGCCTGCAAAAGTTGTACTCAAAAGGGCATTAGGCATTAGGTTTTAATAAATAAACAATTATAAAATCCAATAAAATGGTAAAAGTAAATATAAATGGGTAAAAACTATTTTTACCATATCATTTTAACTTTACCACTATTTGAGCCCCAAAACCCCTCTTTTACCCTTGAAATTCGGCGTTCGATTGCGGGAGGTACGAGCATCCATTCGATGAACCGTCAGCGGCAGTGAGGTAGGCTCTTTGTACTCTACCTTTTTATGGTTTAATTTTTCATTTTCATTAGCAAAAAACACCATTTTGAGTTTGTTTTGGGGGTTATTATTGCGCTCAGCCATTCTTGCAGGTGAGCCACACGGGACCTGCGAGAATGAATCATTCTCACAGGTGACCCCAAAGGCGCCTGCGAGAACCTTGCACTATGCCTAAAGGGCACCTGCGAGAACCGCAAAGTGTATATTTTTTTTAAATTTTTTCTCAATGAAAAGATACCAAGTGTTGAATAGAGTTACTAATCTTCTTCTTGTGCTTCTTATGTAGGTATTTGGTCATCACCATGGTTCTGGAATGGCGTGAAAGGGAGCACGACAAAGATTATGCCATTGCCAGAAATCACCCGACCATTGTTGCCACTTTACAAAACTGTGGTCTTCTAAATTTCTTTCGTATCCCGGGCATGAGGGCCCAAGTCAGGTTATTGGAGTACCTTGTGCATATGTGGGATCCCGACTAGCAAGTATTCCATGTAGGGGTCCACACATTGTCCTTGGATATTGAGGACATTTACTTCTTGACAAGATTGTCATGGCGTGGGTACCACGTGAGCCTGACTGGTAGCATAGGTGGTGGGATGCCCATGAGTGAGTACTGTCGCTTACACTGTGTTCCAGAGGCAGAGAGGAGCAAAGGAAAAGTATCAATTTGGGGAGTGCGATATTTGACCCTTCGCACTATTTTGTTCACCATTTCTCGTATGGCTGGGAGCACTGCTCCTCACATGTCTCTCCAAACCTACTTTCAGTATGCCATAGAGTGTACTGAGCCTCGGGTTTTTAATTGGGTAGATGCAGTGCTTCGTAGTATGAAAAGGCAGTTGACCAAATGCAGGCGAGGCGACCTGAAGTAGTTTGGGTATGGGTCTTTGTTGGTGTCCTTATTTCTCGAGAGGGTTCCTTTACTGAGGTTGTAGGTTGAGTGGGATTTTTTGGCTCCAACAAATCCAAGAATGCTGAGGTGGTATCAGCTCATGTCCCGGCATGTGGCTGGATCAATTATCAAATATAAGGATACCTTCTTTGACTGGTTATGACTACAGATGCTGATGGTCGACGATTATGCTTATGCCGGGTTGGATTTCAGAGGAGATCCAGACTTGGTCCTGCCTAAGGGTGCTCAGTGGGGGGAACTTGGTAAGAAGTACACATTTTTTATTTTTAAATGTTTTTGTGAATTTTATCATATGAAAATGTTTTTTAATGTTCATCCAAGGTCTAAATACAAAATTATTTTTTGGTGACACAAACGTGGGACCTTACTGACCTCCTGGTACCTCTCCTATTCAGCGGCGAGGAGTGGTGGCGCTAGTACCATGATGGGATGCCGAAGATTATGAAGCAGTGGAACAAAACCTAGAGGGTTTGACAACAGATATTCCAGACATGCCCCTTGAAGAGGTTCCACGACGTTATCAACATCATACAATAGGAGTGTCAGAGTCCATTGGCCGACTGCTTTGTAGGGTTTCCCGGGCCATCATGTGTTACTGTGAACATCATCCATGACGTCACTTTGTAGAAGCTACGAGCTTCAGATTTTGAAATTTCGGTCCTTGGACAGAACGTTTTTGTAAAAACTCTTTTGATCGTTATATATACATATGGCTTCTACCGATTTATCTTATGTTGTGTGAAAATTGATGTGATTGATTTATAAATGATCCAAATGTATGTCTAATACATAGTTATCCAATGCATTAGTTAATGTATTTAGACATCTAGGAATATGTTGATATTCAATATAATCAAAATAACGTTCCAAGAGGCGAATTCGCAAATACACCCGAAACAAAGTAGGACTTCGAATAGTATAGACATTACTTAACTGTAGTACTACAAGCTGCGAATCGAGTCACACAACCAAGTGATGGATTCTGAGTGAGATAACATCAATCAAAAATTCGATGACGGTGCTATACTCTGCAATATTATTGGTCGCACGACTGAGACACACACCTCGTAAGGAGACAAGTTTGTTTGTAGGGGCGTAAATTGCCCATGCAATAGAAGCAAGGTTTTGAGTACTACGGCTAGCGCCATCAGCGAAGCCAATGTAGGGTAGCGAAGACTCCGACATATGGAAATTAAACACAACGTTACATGAGGGCAGAGACCAAATAATGACAAAAGCAAGCTACAGTAACACACAAGAAGTATGATACAATAAAAATACAGGTACTCGTGCATAGGTGATCTTATGCATAGTACCTCTTCAAGTACAACCCATTTCTGGGTTCACTCAAAGTGATACCATCATAATCTACCAACTCATAAGCTCCTTTTTCCAAAACTCATCTAATGATATAAGGACCTCGCCACATGGCTTCGAATTTTCCAGCTCCTAGCATATCTCGATCTTGTTCATAGAGGAGAACAAGATCTCCTTCGGAGAAAATGCGAGGATTGACATGTTTGTCGTATTGGGCCTTGACACGTTTTTTTTGAGCTTCTATGACTAGGGTGGCGTCGTGTCGAGTTTCGTCTAATCGCATAAGATACAATAGACATTCTTCCTCAACAGAAGTGTTTGGTAGGAGTTCAACAACTAGTTTTAAAGAGGGTATCTCGCATTCAATCGGGAGAATGGCTTCCAACCCATAGACTAAATGGAAAGGTGTAAACCCAGTAGCGGACTTGATAGATGTCCGGTAAGCACACAATGCCAAAAAAAACATTGTGTGCCAACCTGTTTTGTGAATCCCTATCATTCGTCGGAGCATAGTTATGAGAACTTTGTTAATTGCTTCGACTTAGCCGTTGGCTTGTGGGTAATAGGGCTTTGTGTTTTCATGGCGAAGACCCAACTTTTCAGTAAGTTCAGACATCATGAAGTTTCTAAAGTGGCTACCGTGATCAGTGATGATAGCCTGGGGAACACCAAAACGAGCTATGATGTGATTAAAAATGAATAATGTTGCGGTCTTAACAGTGTTGTCAAATGTCGGCATCACTTCGGCCCATTTTGTAAAGTAATCTACGGCTACAATAATGTATCCATGCCCCCTGGCCGAGTGAGGGTGACATGTCATGAAATCGATGCCCCATTTTGCAAAGGGACCAACGGAGACCATGGGGTGAAGAGGAGTGGGATGTGACCGTATCTTGTGATTATAGGTTTGGCAAGCATGGCATTTTTGAATGGTGATTATGCAGTCGTTAAATAAATAAGGCAAAAAATACCATGCTCGTAAGATCTTATGGGCAGTAGCATACCCAGACATATGACCACCACAGGCTCCAGAATGGCAGTCATTCAGAGCTTTCTCGGCTTCGTCAAACATTTGGCAACGTCGAAAAACTGAGTCAATCCCCCGACAATAAAGAGTATCCCCAAGGATAATATATTGATGGGCTTGGTATCGTATTCAACGTTGGTCAGTACTAGACAAAGTTGGCCAGAAAGTCAGGGTTTGGAGATATATGATGATATCTCCATACCAAAGATCATCAGAGTGGATGAGGAAAAGGGATTCATCGGGTAATGAATTAGCTACTACATTTTTCGTTTCAGAATAGGGAAAGTCGCATATCAACTCAACAAACACTAAGGACTTCTTGGACTTGGTGCATTCGAATTCCAAGTCAAACTCCTGGAGTATCACGATCCATTTGGAGTATTTTCCCATTATCAATTGACGTGTAAGAATGTGTTGCATAGGGTTGCAGTTAGAAATCACTGTAGTCTTGCGAGATAGGATATAGTGCTGGAAGCGTTGGACGGCTTGGACAGCTGCCAAGGCCAGTTTTTAGACATGTAAATACTTGGTTTCGGTAGGCGTTAGACTTCGAATCAAGTAATAGATAACATGTTTGTCGTTAGCATCATCCTCTTGGACGAGAACCATACCAATAGTGTAATTTGAGGTTGCAAGGTAAAGGAAATAATCGCGACAATAATCGGGGGGAAAAATAAGCAGAGCACATGTTAGAGACAATTTCAAAGCTTCGAAAGCGTTGTTCGCGATGGTATCCCATACGAACTCAGACCCTTTTTTGAGGAGCCGCATAAATACACGAGTTATCTCAGCATAATTTGGGATAAAACGACGAAGAAAGTTTTCTTTCCCCTGCAAACTTTGTAACTGGTGAAGTGTAGAAGGCAGAGGGAGATTAAGGATTGCCTCAACCTTTAAAGGATCCACCCTAATCCCTTGACGCGAAACAATAAAGCCTAGAAGTCGACCAGATTCCACGCAGAAAACACACTTATGAGGATTCAAACGTATACGGTAAAACCGACAGTGGACAAAAATGGCTCGGAGGTGGGTTGGATGATTGACTCGGTGCATTGAATGAGTAGGTAAATCGTCCAGATATGGTTGCATGATGTGCTTGATATCATGCAAAGCATAAGACATAGCGCGTATAAAAGTTACGCCAACGTTCTTGAGACCGAAGGGGAGTTTCCGATAGGAAAAATGACCTCAAGGACAAATAAAAGCAGTCTTATGTTGATCCTTAGGAACAATGTTGATTTGATTATACCCGGAGAAACCATCCATCAGAGAGAAAATTTCACTACCGACGCAATTGTCGACAATCTGATCGACGAAGGGGGTAGGAAAGTTGTCTTTGGGACAAGCTTTGTTGATATCCCTATAATCAACGCATACAGGGATTGTGCCTTGTTTCTTGTCGATCAGGACAAGATTGGAAACCTAGTCAGTGAGGGCCACCGGGTAAATAAAGCCTTCTTTGAGAAGTTTCTCAACTTCGAGCTTGATAGCAACCGATTTACGTGGGTGAACTGGACGAAGGCATTGCCAGATGGGTTTAGCGTCGGGGTATGTCTTGATCTCATGTATCACAATGTCGAGGTCGATACCCGACATTTCTTCGTAGCTCTAGGTGAAAATGTCACGAAACGCTTTGAAAAGGGACGTGTAGGTGACGATTTCATCAGGGGAACACGAAGCTCCGATATGGAAATTTTTGATGATTCCAGGTTTGACGGATATGTCAAGGGGGATATTGGGTGAGATATTTCTTAAGTTCCCTTCAGAAAACACATCGTGTGTGGACTCGGGAATGGTTGAGATGACGACAACGGTTGACGGGGTCGAGATCCGTTGGTAGTTCTCAATGGTATGTTGCTCCAGGAAGAGGATGGAATGATGATGTCCATCATCCCAAGGGGTGTCCTCCATGAGAGGCATGATCATATCGTCTATGGGAAAAATGACATGGAAGGGATCTGGAGATAACTCACCAAGAGAGGGGGTAGAATGGGTTGCCAATTGAATGGACTGATAGGTGGATTCGACCGGACTTAATGACATTTCATCACCGTAACGAAGATGATCTCCAGGGTCAGGTACTATCCATGGGTCATGAGATGCAGGAAGTTCATGAATTGAGGTGGAGATCATGTTGATTGAAGCAACGGATGAGCGTGGAACATCGGGCGGTGGAATGGGGAAAGTACCCATTAATGAAGAATCTTTGAGAAGGCCTACACCGACGTTCTCATAACCAGGTGGGGTTTTAGTGATGAACGGTACATTACCAGTATGGGTATCGGAATTAAAGAAGGCTAATTGGTCGACGGTGACTACCTTCCCTTGATGTGGGAAAAGTACCACACGAAAAAGGGTCGACACAACTGCGTGCATGGAATCGATCTAGCTGCGACCAAGCAGAAGATTGTAATCAAGAGGAGCGTCAAAGACTTCCACTTAGACTTGGACCATTTTGCCTTCTAACATGATGGGCAATGAAGGAAGGACACCATAGGGTTTAAAACTAGAGCCATTGAAGGCTTTGAGAGTGTTATGGGATTCATTCAAAGAGGGAGAGCCAATGGCTTTCCAGCAAGTAAGAGACATGACACACATCGAGGCACCCTCGTTGATAATGGTTCGACAAATGTTTTTGTTGGAGACAATCACTTGGATCTGGAACGCGAGTTGAGGGGGTAACCGTGGAATGTGTTATTCCAAGTAAAAAATTATTAAATTTGTATCCATCGGGTCGATTCCACCAATAGCTTTCAATAGTGCATTCCGTTGTGTGGGACAACTTTGAAGGACTTCGAGGGCTGACATTGCAGAAGGTGCTTGGGCCAGATCTTCAACAATGCTGTAGTTCTGGGCATCACGAGCATGAGGATTGAAAGACAATTTTCGAATGACACCCTTTGGGGGGGGGTTCGAAGAACTGTGTCGAGGCTCGATCATTCGAGATGAAGAGGACCGTTGGTATGTGGAGTCGCGGGAGAGGGTTGTACCAATGAAGGAGGTAGGTCATCAACCTTCTCTTTAGAGGGAGAATAATCTTTGGCTTGAGTGGTGAGTGCAATGTTGTTCTTCTTTGAATCACCCAGTACACATCAATACATAGGATTTAGTAGAAGATGAGGGTTGGTCATGAATGACCCACTGAGCCTGTTGTTGAGACGGGAAGGGTTGGGACAAAACGACCGATGCAGGTGGTTTCGGGGCTCCTTGAAGGAACTTAGTGACCTTGGCACATCGTGGACAATCCTTTGTGTAGTGATCATCACCACATATAAGAAAAGGGTATCGAGGTTTGTGCTTATTCCTATCGTCAACAGGTGTAGTTTTGATTTGCTCTGCTTGAGAAGTATTTTTGTCCTCCTTATTCTTACCCCTTCCCTTTTTGGATTTGTTTTTACTGGCTAGAGTAGATTGAACTGCATTTACCTCAAAATTCTTGTCGGTGGGAGGGGCAGGAGACGGATCATTTTGAACATTAGAAGAAGCAGGTTTGGGGTTGGTGCTTGAGGCGGATTGTGGTTGGGCATGGAAAGTGCCAATCACACCGTCGGCTGCATGAGAAGTAGCTGGAGTAGTTGAACTGGCGGAAGTGGAAGGATGAGGTGCGTTAGGTAGTAAGTCGTAAAGGGTACCTGTTTGTGAGTAAACGAAGTCAAGGTATTAAGCACGACTTATGGCCTTCTCTTCCGTGACCACTCCACCCATTGCGATGTCACGACTGATGTCGTTCACAAATGATTTTTTGAAACACTCTGCCAACAACTGATCGGGGAGTTCGAGTCTGATGAGACATCGTCTCGGTCGCCACTCATGAATGTGATCGGATATATGAGTGGCTTTGTTTTGTTTGAAAGAAATCAAAATCTCGATCCACGTTTCATAACGGATCGGTAACTGGTAGTGGGTGAGGAAGGCCATAGCTAGGGTGTTGAAGTCAACGAAGAAACCTCGTGGTAATTCTATATACCACTTCATAGCAGAACTTGTGAGGGTTCATTGAAAAAGACGTAAACGAATAGAGTCATCCATCAACGAGTTGGATGAGCACCAGAGGTGAAAAGTCATGATGTGATTGTTCGGCTACTCTCCCACTTTGTCGTCGAATTTAGGGATGTCCAATGGTAGCTTGGATGGTATAGCAGGCCATTGGGGAGAGTGACGAATTGGATCATTTAAAATCCTTGACAAATCCAAAAGATCCAAAGTGGCCAAGAAGGGTAACTGTCGATTCACATGTAAGTACTGGTGGCTTTGGGGAGGAAGCCCCATCGACAAACCAGTAGGAACATAAGCAGTCTGCATATAATGTGAAGACCCAGGTAGATTCGATGGTGGTTGGAGAGGATAGTAGCTCATGGGATTGTATCTTTGAACAGGGATGTGAGTTTGAGCATTCGAGCCCCAAATAGGATTGGACGTACCGGGATATGGTTGGCCTATACTAGGGGGTATCACGGATGCAACTGGAAGTTGCTGCCCCCCAGTCGATTGAGGAGTATGTTGGAACAGATGATTCCAATACTGGGCTAAGGATGGAGGTATGTTTTGTCCATAAGGTGGGGACTGTCCTCCTATTGAAGGTGGTGTTCCAATTAGGGGCAATGTTCCAATTGGGGGTTGTGTTCCAATTGGGATTTGCGTTCCAATAGGAATTTTCCCGTTGAGAGGGGGTTGAGTCATACCTCCTTGGTGAAATTGTCCACCAACGAGAATTTGGTAATTTGGTGTGAATGACAGAATAGTGCCACTAGGATTAAGATTTCCAGTGGAGGACGAGAAAGGTCCTCCAAAAGGAGATTGAGGGAGTGTTGAAATAAAACTGGGAAGAGAGTGCCCAGAAGAAGAGGGACCACTAGGAGAGTCAGATGGGGTTTGCATAGGAGTGGGAATGGAAGCATTCAACACACGGTATCTGGGCGGTAGTGTTGGGTTGATGTTGGGCGTACGTGGTGTGCCGATGGGGGCGAGGCTAACTGCGGTAATCCCAGTGTGAATACTCGTAGTATCTGTGTGATGGGCCATTTCTATAGGGATGGTCAAGATGTGGTTAGATCGCGGGGCATCTGTACCAGGAAAATAATAGGCAGTAGTAAACGGTACTATCTCTAGGTTAGATATTTCAAAAACCACAGGTGATATGATGGTTTCAATGCCTGATCCGACACCAAAAAGGTCTCGTCTAAAAATGCTCGTAGACCAAAAAGGATCTTGGCCTTCTATTCCTGGAAAGGGTCCAACCGGTGATCCAGAAGACACAACAACTAAGTGTCCAGAAGAATTCACTCGCATAAACTGTCACTCAGAATCAGGGTGAAGTCGAAAGTCCTCTCAAGTATTGGTAATTTGGAAATGTTCTAGAGAGTTAGTTCATTCCACTTGTGGCGTGGTAACGTCTTTGACTTCACTTTGCTGAGGAGAGCCCTCAGGTGAGCTTGTAGGCAGGGGTTGAGAACCATCCATATGCTCTGGAGATAAACCCTACATTCTACGTGAATGATGTGGAGGATCTATTGTGAATGAGTTACAAACTTACGAAGAAAATCGTATGGTCAACTTGGGTAAATAAACAACACACGCTAGTAATCAAAATCTAGGAAACAATACCAAGCAAACAAGACCTTCTAATTCTAAAGTCACTAGTTGGTGATGAAATCCAACGTCGCAACAACGAGATGAGAAGGGGATGGGCTAGGGTGGAAAAGTTATGCTGACGACCTGCTTAACGGACTTACACCCTGGTGCAAGC
>JZKD02S2348201.1:283365-304960 GCA_000966675.3 Picea glauca | reverse complement strand
CTTGTGTAAGATCCTAGAAAGATAGGCCACTAAGGTTACCACCGACAACAATAAATCCTGGGGGGACAGTCGATAGTTCGATCCACATGCAAGAGCAAGGTATCTAGCCTGAAATCAACTCAAGAGGCTTCCACTCATGATTGTGGGTATACCTCCAAGTGACCCCCATAATACGTGCAATATCTACACCGATATCAATAAAGTAGGGTGAGGAACTCTGTCAATATCAATGCAACCTCGTGTTTGACCATTGTGTGAGAAGGGCTTCCCAGGACAAGATGTTGTAAATGGAATTTGACACTCCTTAACACAAGATGCTATAGTGTGTTTTGTGCTTTGGAGAGTGCATCTCTCTACCTATTCCAAAGCACTAGCCTAGCTAAATGTTGGTGTAATAGAGCCCTAGAAAAGAGGTTCTAGTTAAATTTTACAATTGTGCAGTGTTATTAAGGACTGTTGTTACTCAAAGGAGGCGAAGATGAAACTGATGTTCAATGAGACTCTGACCCAATGATGCATAGATAGGAATGAAAAGAGGTTTCCGATTAGGTGCGCTCCTGGTTTCTAACACACACACGCAGTTTACAAAGTATTTTGGCTGTCACTGATTCTAACCTCATACTTTGGGGGGCATTCTGTTACCCATAATTTTGGTCATCTTGATGGTGTATTGATGATGGTGTACTCAGGCTCCAAATAAGAACTTTCTCCTGAGAAAAGTGACATTCATCTCTTCCTAGAAAACATATTTTCTGGGAAGAGATGAATGTCACTTTTCTCAGGAGAAATTTCTTATTTGGAGCCTGAGTACACCATCATCAATACACCATCAAGATGACCAAAATCATGGGTAACAACGGGACTAGTTTTTGGATTAGTCACAAACTCTAAATTTCAACAAGCATAACTCCATACCTGTAATGAATGAAGGTATGCAACTTGTAATAAATATTATTCAATATCTTCTCTGCAATCACTCCAAGTTTCACTACTTGGAACATCCTAGAAAAGGATTTATAGCAAAAATGGCAGATCTTGTTGGATTTTGGCTTATTCTAGAGAGTGAAGTTGTAGAGCATTCCACGCATAGAATATTTGATATATAGCTATGAAAATGATACAAACCATACTAAGGAATATACTATATCCAATTCATTTGGTCTCATGGAATTTGTATCCTCTATGAATAAGTTATGATTGTTTTACCCAAAACACATGTTTGAGACTAGCTTTAGGACTATCCAAAAACTCTATTTTCCACAGAGTGTATCTTAGAAACTACAATGACCTTGAAGCTAATTTTTTTATGAAATGTACTTTGACTTGTCTTATAAGATTCCTCCAAGTTTCACTATCTGAATCATTCTAGAAAACAGGTTATAGAGAAAATGGTAAGATGACCTGTAAATAACATTCCTTAGAACACATCCTCACAAATTGTGCCTTGGAATTTCTCCCTTCTTCACTTCATATTCCCTTTGAAATCCTCCTCATATCTCCTTGGTTACCTCAAATAACAATGAATTTCTCGCTTAGACAAACATTCAATAAACTTGTGTGTACAAATGAGAGGCTCTTGATGTGTATTTATACTTTTTCAAGTGACTTCTTTTCTTAACTTTAGGGACGACTTGTAACTTCTTGTTTACAACAATTTTAACCTTTTTCCTCATTTTGGGGTTAACTAATAAATTCTTGTTGCAACCATTTATGGGCTTCTTAACCATGCTCTAGAGCTTCCATCTTCAATACCTTATAAATCCTCAACCGTGAGGAACTACGTGGTGTACCACCTATCACGAAAAACTGCATGACGAGGCCTATCTATCCACGAGTGAGTTACCTGCATTTACACCGTCCTTCATGTCCATATTCCTGAACCAACTTTGGTTCCCATAACCACACATCCAGTGCTACATGTTGACTACATCAAATGCACCCAACTAACTCACCATGAATCTCGATCATACAAATATCAATCAACTGTGCAACAATATTATCCACATATTTGGACCTCTCCAAGGGTTGAAATCAATGACAACCAACTGTCAAAGCCAACTTTCCAACAATTGAACTCCATTTTTCTCTGCAGTGTTTGTTTGTAGAATAGAAATAAAGGGAAAGTATTCTCACAATATATCTCCTAATATATTAATGCTCAGAAATTAAATTTGCATATTTACACCAGTGACATGAGCGAGAAGTGCTTCTAGTTATTAACTTAATACTTCCTTTATTATATATATATTCATAAGAGTTTCCAAAATGAGTTATATGCCAAAATTTTATATGAAGCATGTGTTGGTAGTAGGCTAAAGTGGAAATAAGGATGATTGTGGGGAAAGAAAGCATGAATAAACTGAAGTAGCAATTGGAGGGAAACACAACACGCCTGCATGCAAGAAAGCGTGCACAAGGAAAGCGACAACTGGAAGGAAGAACATCACGTGCGCATGGGAGGAAGACCTAACATTGGTAGGGTTAGGGTTTTGGTAATATATTATAAATGGATGAAGAGCCCGAAATGTATGAATATAGATACGTAGGTATCATACGAGGTTCCTTGGCGAGCGATGAGGAAGAGATAGATGATCTCCGGGATGTGGAGCAGATTGAGGAAATCTTGTGCGCAACATACGAGAGGAAGACGAGAGGTCCAAGAACAGGAGGAGAAGCCAACCATCCTATCCATATTAATGTCAGTGTGGAACCCATAAACCCATGTGCGACTAATACACCAAAGATAACACCACCGTTTAGACAACTGAAGTTCAGAGGAAGTACATCTACACAAGGAGAAAAAACTGGAGGAGCCAATTTAGGCAGCACTAGTCAAGTATCTACATTGCGCAGAGGAGATAGTAGTTCAATATTCAAAATGGCAGGACACGATCCCACCATCATATTACCAGAATTTTGAGGAGAAGCATCCGAATACCCTGAGAAGCATTTGTTCATTTGTGCAAAGATCTGGGAAGAAAAAAAAATCACCGATGAATATACCAAACTGGTGCAGCTAGCAATTACGCTAAGAGACCACACACTAGATTGGTACATGAGTATAGACACAAACAGTTCCTCAGGGATGACAAGGACACTGGTCAAAATTAAGAAGTTACTAATAAATGAGTTCCAAAAGCCGAGCTCGGAGGATCAGTACATGAATGGGATGATCAAAATAAGACATAAACTAGGAGAGTATGTATGGGAGATTGATCAGAGATTCAAGCGACTGAAGGGAAAGTTAAAATACCTTATGACCGATATTCAACATCAACACATGTTCGTCAACTCACTACTCTCACACTTAAAATATCCCTTACGACAACATAAATTTCAGAAGCAGGTGAAGGCTCTGCAGGTAGCCTTGCAGCTGGAAGAGAACCAGTACCAGTAGACAGACCCAACTATCGATTAATTGAAGGAGGATTTAAAGAATCTAACGTTTCAGTTGAACCAGAATAAGAACAAGGACAAACGAGAAGTTGTTTTGTGTATCACATGAAGGACCGAAGGAAAACACAAAACCGAATGCCCAACGTTCGCGCAGTACATGGCAGTAGGTATGCCAAATTTGTTACCACGGGGAGGATTATGGTGCGAAATATGCAAGAAATCGGGTCATGACCCTTATCACTGCACGATGATGCATAAATACAAGACAGTTCTAAAGAGTTCATATTGCACCTTTTGGAAGTCAGTGGGCCACGACGATAAAGATTCCAGAACTATGGAGTTGATGCGAGAAAGAACATGATATGCCTATAGAGTACATGCTAGAATGATGATTGGACAAGAAACACCGCTGTTTATTCAGGTTCCAACCCCATACAACACTGCACAACAACCATACAATAACACGTAGTCGCAGTACAAGCCGACACAACCCCAGTACAATACCACATAATATAATCAGGTGCCACAATATAACAGACCAAGAGGTGATTGAGAAGGCTACAGAGGAGGAGGTCAAGCTTGAGGAGGTTTCGGATGAGGCAGAGGACCAGTCACATGTCACAATTGTCAACAACCGAGACATTATGCACGAGAATGTCCACTACCACTAGAGACTTGTATGTATTGTCACGCATCGGACCATGATATAGAGGAATGTCCGACATTACTAGTAAAGATTTAGGAAAAGAGGAACCAAAACAATCAGAATGTTCAGTGGATTTCAGCTGAATCAAGGGATGATGGACAAAACATCAATATAGTCACTCGTGGAGGAACGAAAACAGGAAATGACGCAGTTCGACAGGAAACAACGCAGAACCAATGGGTAAAGAAGAACACATAACCAAGGAAGCAGTTCAACACAAAAAAGGAAAAGGAGATCCTTAAAGAGGCCACACAAGAATTTCAGAAGGAGGACACAACATTGACTTCAACTGCGCAACAAGACAAGGAAGCACCAGAGTATGAGATGCGCCATCACTGGATCATACCAATGGGATGAAACCCATGGGACAAGTAAGTAGAATCAAAGGATTTTTGAAATCATGTGTGAAAGTATTAAGTGATCCCTCATCTGTGAAGATATTGCAAAACATCCTAGAAAAATGTAGCAGCGAGACGAAAGAAAATCTAGAACCAAAAATAGTTAATCACCTTCACACAAGAAGAAGAACGAGTAGGGAATTTAGACTAAATGCTAACATTGGGGATTTCAATATGGGAGACATTATACTAGATTTAGGCTCTGACGTGAATGTATTACCAGAGAAGACATGGCAATGTATGGGAGATCCCCCATTAGGATACTCATTGGTTCAATTAAAACTAGAAAACCATCACTAGGTCCTACCAATAGGTAGACTAAAAGGAGTGACAATAGATCTTGATGGAGTGCACACTAAAAAAGACTTTGAATTTATTGAAATAGTGGACGACACAACAACTTACCCGACATTGCTTGGTCTAGATTGGGAGTTTGAAAACCGGTCCATAATCAATTTGAAAACCAGGAAAATGACATTTGATTTCGGAGAATATAGGGTCATCACACCATTAGACCCATCATAAGGGGAGAAGTTTGTAGAACCTACTTTCCTAGACTTAGAGGAAATCATCCAGCTGTACAGAACAACTACGCACGATGAGGATTATGTAAACCCAACTACATATGGGGTACTCAGTTGGAGAAGCATTACTTCATGTGCAAAAGACTCAGACATTGGCTTAGAAAACTGGTAATAGAGGCTACATGAAGTATCCATGAGATGATGTGCATGAATAGACTGCGCAGTCATATGGGTAGGCACATAAATCAGAGAACCACCCAGTTTCGACGGACTAAACGATTTGGAAACATTCTTGACACAATAGGAAGACAAAGTGTTAGAGAGCCAGAAACTGTTAGCACTTGACTTATCACTCAAGGCCACACCCGTAATATGGTGTGGCGCACACAAAGACACAATCATAGACTGGTATCAATGCAAGCGATTACTGCACATAAGGTTCAGCATAGAACAAAAAAAAACAAACAAACAACAAAAATATGAAGGACAAGAGGCACCAACGGAACACTTGGAGAAGTGCAAAATGCTTTGGCAAATGACACCACCAGAGGAATGGCCTCATCACTTCATACATACTCTAAAGGGCATACTAGCGAATTGGTATATGGACCAGGAATTGCGCAAGGGAACTACAAAATGGACGACATTGCAACATAATTTTACAGTCACTTTCTCATTCGAGCATGAGAACCCCAACATAGACGCAACCCTTAAACAGATCAGAGGAGTAATATTCATCAAAGAACTAGAAGTAGAACGTATCACAGAAGAACAACAAAAAAACTAGCAGATAGTCAAGGACCTGTTTTCATGTTACCATGTACAAGAGGAAGCACTAGAAGAAGATGATTCATATGATATTCAGATCGAAGAAGTAGAAGGTGAAAGGGATGTAGAAGGACCACCCATAGAAGTAGAATTCATTTATGCACCAATCAGGGTAAATAAAGTTAACATCGGGACAACTGAGAAGCCCAAAATGGCTAGCATTGGAGACTATTGGAATGAGAAAATAGTAGAAAGCATCATAGAGTTGTTGCACAAATACAATGACCTCTTTCCCACAACATTTACAGAGATGAAGGGTATAGTCGAAGAACTAGGAGAAATGAAGATACCACTCAGATCCGACGTGAGACCTATCAGACAACGACCCTACAGCTTGAACCCAATATACAAACATAAATTCAAAGCTGATATTGACAGGATGCTCGAAGCCGACATCATAGAACTAGTTGAAGAGTCAGAGTGGATAAGTCCAATGGTAGTACAGGACAAGAAACAAGGAGGGATCAGGATATATGTCGAATTGAGGAAATTGAATGATGCATTCCTACATGACCCATTCCCTCCACTGTTCATGGATGAAGTGTTAGAGAATGTGGGGGGCATGAAGCTTACTCATTTTTGGCCCTTGGTTATGGAAGGAAGCGAAGAACAAGGAAGGAAAGGTAAAAAGTGAGCTTTGTGGGAGACACAGTAATTTTCACTGAGTCGAAGTGAGAAAAAGAGCATGAAAGATGGAATAAAGTGCGAAAAAGAAAGCCGTTGGACGAGGAGATCAAGGATGACAGATCAGTAAGGAAGAAGGATAGTGGACAACTCAACAAGTAGAGAAAGCCATCATTGGATTCTTTGGAGCACTGCGCGATGAAGAAGGAAAGACAGGCTGGCGAAGCTCTAAAAAAGCGGGTCAAGTTGACCTAGGGTTTTAGACACCTAGGTTTTTGGTATCTAGGGTTTTGGCACCTAGGTTTCAACCTAAGGTTGTCGGTGAGGGATTATAACGTATAAATAAAGGTCAAGAGGACCTAGTTCGGGTTGGTCATTGAGTATTGGTATGATATTGTTGTTATAGCTTTGTTATGGAGGGAGAGGATTGTATTGTGAGATCTTCAGCTGTGTGCGAAGGTCAAGTCCTGCAGCTAGGTGCACATGAAGGGGAGAGAAAGAGAGAGAGAAGAAAGAAGATCTGCTAGCTGAGAGTGTAGTTAAGAACTGTATTCTTTACCTTAATAGATCATAAGCACAATTCTGTGGATGTATCCCTAGAGAGAAGGTGAATCACATATATTTTGTGTGATATGTGTGATTGATGCCTAGATCTCTGTCATTGTTATATTGTTATTTGCAGTCTTATGTTAGATCAGATCTATAGCTGCATAGGATATACCTAGTTGATAAGTGATATATGAATATTGTATTGTTGTTGTGATAGATCCACTTGAATTCCCCTGGTTGTAGAAATTTCTGTATTGCAACCCCCCTCTTATTTTCTTCGAGTGAGACTGCATCTTCTTCACGGGTGTTGCCGAAAGGGCTAGTAGCTAGGGCTTTTTAGTGTGCTCTTGGAGTGAACCTCGGGTCTGCCCCTGTGCCAACAAATGGTTCCATTGATGGGACAAGAATTTGTGTAAGTGAATGTCAAGGTGGTTCCCATCCAAGATAGATATTTAAAAGTGGATAGAGGATCAAGAGAGGGACTTCACTGAAGCCCAAAACGAGAACCCTAAGCTAAGTACTGAAGGTTGGTTGTAGAGACACATCTTCATCGATATTCACAAGATATTGTTTGGAGGAATCCATCAAGAGCTATACGAGTGGTTAGATACATTAGATGATACCCAGTTTGATATCAGATCTAGACCTCATGTGGTCTGGACATCAGAGTTGATTAAGAAGGTTAAGAGAGTCAACAACGTTGTATCAAGGGATGTAGATCACTGGTTCGATAGTACCATTGGAGGGTATATCACCGAATTTGTTCTTGACATAACAAAATCATATAGCCAAGCCAAGAGATACTTCTTCAAAGGACCCAGATGAAAATATTTACAATTTCTGAAGCTAAAAATCAAGATGTTGTTGCATGAAAAGGACGTCTTGAAGATATAGCAGATTGGTTGGATCCGAAAAGGATAATGTTCAAGAATTCAGATAGCGACAACGACACAGAAGCTGGACATATGCGCAATGGGAAAGTATTTCAAGGGGTTCACCTTGAGCACATGTTCAAGCAAAACTACGGAGATGAGGGTTTCTACAGTGGAGAAGAAGTAGATCTGACAGACGAAGAACATTTAGAACCCACCAGAGCAGAGGAAGAAGAAGATGAAGAATTTTGCCAGAACGAGCCAGAAACATCAGGAACTACGTAGACCACTGAAGTAAGTAATATCAATCCTTCTATTATTTTAGAAACACTAAGTAATCAGAATATTCTGAATCACCAGAGTTCACAAACTACTATTACTAGTAGTTCAACATCTACTTAGACAGGAAACCTAGGCAGCTCTATGGCAGACAAGATGAGGCTCCCTAGATTTAAAGGAGATGTATCTGAAGACCCTGATCATCACTGGTTCCTGTGTGAGGCCATATGGAACATTAAAAATATTACTGATGAAGCTATTAAAAGAAACTAGTTTAGCACTACGTTGAGGGATCACGCACTGAGCTAGTACATGAAGCTTGTTCAAGGACTTACGCAGCCTAAGCCACTAAAAGAGATCAGGAACGCATTGGTTTTGGAGTTTAAAAAACCTAAGTTGGAGTCACAGTGTATTACTGAGATGAAGGAGATCAAACAGAAGGTAGCCGAACCTGTTTGGGAGTTCGATTAGAGATTCAAGACCCTAACAGGCTGATTGAATTTTAAGATCCCAGATGAGTAGAATGAAGAATGGTTCATCGCTGCTCTTTTACCACACATAAGAGTTCCCCTGATGCAGCAAAATATTGCATCAGAAACAGAAGCTTTGGAGATCACCATGAAGATTGAATCAACACCTATGGGAGAATCTAGCTCAGGCATGAGCCAGATTTTGAGCCAACTAACTAGTTTGTCTCTGTAGGTTGAGGATATGAAGAAGGAAAAGGGGGAGGACAAAAGAGAAGATATCTAGTGTGTAAGATGCAGATCCGAAGGTCATGATAAAGAACACTGTCCCCTATTTCATGAATATTTGGCCTTAGGAGCGGTGAGCCCCTTGAAGTAGGTTAACCTGCCCTGGTGCGAAGTATGCAGAAACTGACATCGCCTTGGTGAGTGATACTATATGAAGAAGTATGTTCAGACACCCACAAACTTGTACTGCACATTCTGTAAGTCCGTAGGGCATGATGATAGAGATTGTAGGGCCTTTGACCTGATGCATGAAAGATCAAGAGACATATACAAGATCCAAGGTGAAGTACACTAAGAAGGAAACAATGCACAGTATAATTCTCTAGGAAGAGGAAGTTTCAATCCTCGTGGTGGATACAGAGTATGAGGAAAAGGAGGAGTTATGGGTAGAGGCCAAGGACAAATAATATGTTACAACTGTGCGCATCTAGGACATTTAGCGAGGGACTGCCAGAACCCTTGCACAACCTGCATTTATTGCAATTCCTTTGAGCATATCATCGAGGACTGCCCTTTGCTGCTGGCTAAGCTTCAGGAAAGACGAGGACCTCAAAAAAACCCGCAAGTGAAACTTATATATGTTGAACCTTGTGGAGAATACCCTAGAGTCGTTGTTATCACTCAAGGAGGCGTTGCTACAGGAGAAGACAGAGCAGCCCAAGGAAAGACTGTAGATGACCACAGAGTCAGGAAAGCTACAAAGAAGAACCCAATATTCGGTGCTAAGAAAGAAAGACATATATTTGAGGAGGCAAGAAAATATTTCAAAGGAGATCAAGGGTCTTCATCAAAGAAACAACCAAAAATCAAAGAATATGGAATGCCTCATGCGTTTGATCAGTCTGTGTCACCAACAGAAGGAAAATAGGTAAGCAAACTCATGAAATTTTTGTGCAGTTGTGTTAAGTTGATTCAAGATAAAAGCATTGTACAAGAATTACAAGATTTAATCAAGCAGTATGAGCTAGGAAAGATAGACTTGTTACTGAATAGGGCAGTGCACCAAATTGGGAAAAGGAGAAGGAAAAATAAAGAATTATACCTAAATGCTCAAATAGGATAATATGATATAGACTATGTGGTCCTCGACTTAGGGTTGGAGGTCCATGTCATGACGAAGAAAACCTGGGCACTGATGGGAAAACTGAAGTTGATATATCCCCCTACCAGGCTTAGAATGTCTAATAAACAAGCTATCAACCCATTTGGACGATTGGAGGATGTCCCTGTGGACATCGATGTTGTTATCACCTTTGTAGATTTTGAGGTAATTGAAATTGTTGATGACAACTTCCCTTACCCTGCATTATTAGGAATTGATTGGGCCTTCAACAACTCTACTGTTGTTGATCTAAAGAAGGGGCATATGCCATTTGAAAGAGACATCCTTAGGGTCATTGCACCTTTATATCTAGATGAGGGTCCTTGATACATAAAGCCTATTAGAGAAGAAGACCACACGTACGAACTGGAAAAAATATACAAACTAACATCTAGACAACATGATTATCTCAATCCTACAACCGATGGGAATTTGAGCTGGTGAAGCGACAACACATGTTCATCAGACTTAGAAGAAACATTGGAGAACTGGCATAAACAGATGTATGAAGTCTCTACCAGAATATGTGCTATACTAACCAGAGAGGTTTGCTGGATCGACACAACAATGAGTAACTTACCCACATTTGATGGGCTGAACCCTTTAGAAAACTTCTTATAAGAGTTTGAGACAAGTGTAGCAACACAACAGAGGCTATTGGCAATGGATGTGGCCATGAAAGCTACACCAGCAAGATGGTGGGGGACGCACAAAGGAAACATCACAAACTAGATACAATGTCAAACTTTGATGACAACACAGTTGTCAGCACAAGTAGGAAGCTGTGAAGTGAGGTACACAGGTCGAAGTTTCCAAAAGGACCATGTGAAAAGTTGCGAAGAGGCTTGGAGTGACATTCCTCGAGAACAATGGGTGCACAGATTCATTAACACGTTGGACATGATCCCTATCAATTGGTACCTTCAAGCAGAGTTGTGCCTCATCACTTCAGATTGGGAAGGTATGATCCAGAATTTTGTAACCACCTTTTTGTTTGAAAGTGAATTTACTTCAGTAGACCTAACATTATAGATTGTGAGACAAAACATATTTAAGGAGGCATCTGGCCTCTCTTTGGAGCAAGAGGAGGATGAATGGACCACACCATTCCATAAAATGTAAGGATGTTACAACATTAATGCCGATGAAGATGATGATCCGAGGAAGGTAAACATCATTGAGACAGAAGGACACAGAAATGTGGAAGGACCAGGAGTTGATCTGCCATTCATAGGACAACCGATCAAAATAAAGAAAGTCAATATCGAAACAAAGGAGACACCGAAGCTTGCCAATGTCGGAGATTATTGGGATGTTGCTACCATTGACAAGATTACAAAGTTATTGCACGACTATTAGGATTTGTTCCCAACCAAGTTCACTGATATGAAGGGAATCAAAGGGCCTATGGGTGAGATGAGAATACCTTTGAAACCAGATGTGAAGCCATTCAAGCAAAGACCTTACAGACTGAACCCGAAATACAAGGAAAAAGTGAATGTCGAGCTCGATAGAATGCTGGAAGTAGGGATTATTGAACCTGTCGAAGAGTCAGAGTGGATCGACCCTACGGTGGTACAAGATAAGAAGATAGGATAAATCATGATCTGTGTGGACCTCAGAAAGCTGAATGATGCCTATCTGCATGACCCTTTCCCTACACCATTCACAGATGAAGTGTTGGATAACATGGGAGGCTAGGAAGTATATTCTTTTACAGATGACTTTTCGGGATACCATCAGATCTGCATTGCCAAGGAGGATAGTCATAAGACTATGTTTTCCATGGAGTGGGGATCCTACCAAGATACAGTAATGCCATTTGTATTGAAGAATGCCCCAACCATCTTTTTCAGGTTGGTGGTCGAAGCATTCAGAGAAGTTTTGCATAAATTTTTAGAAGCATACTTTGATGACTGGACTGTTTTTAGTTTGTTGAAAAATCATATTGAATGTCTAAGGCTAATGTTGGACAAATGCAGGCAGTGTCAAATTGCTTTGAATCTGAAGAAATGCATCTTCTTCTCACCATTTGGAGTGCTATTAGGTCATATTGTATGCAAGCAGGGATTGCAGGTTGACCCATCTAAATTTTTAATTATAGTTGATTTGCCACCTCCTACTTAAGTCAAACAACTATGCACTGCACTGGGCCATACTGAATATTACAGGAAATTTATCAAAGGATATGCCCAAATTACAACACCAATGGAGAAGCTGTTGAAGAAGGACTGCCAACATGAGTGGATAGATGAATGTCAGCAGAGCTTTGACACACTGAAATAGAAGATGGTTACAATGCCCATTCTGGTTTTTCCATATTGGAGCAAAGAATTTCATGTGCATGTTGATGCATCTTCTATTACGTTAGGAGCAGTACTGGGACAACCTGGAGAAGGGGACATTGATCATCCATTAACATTTTCTAGCAGGAAGCTATCCATAGCTGGAGTTAATTACACCACTACAGAGAGAGAGGAACTAGCCATGGTGTATGCACTACAAAAATTTCGCCACTACTTGTTGGGAGGACACTTTAAAATGTTTACTGATCATTCCATGTTGAAGTACCTAGTCAACAAGCCACTGTTGGGGGCGTGAATATGTAGATGGCTTCTGCTGTTTCAAGAATATGATTTTGAGATCATAGTTAATCCAGGAAGAATGAACAAGGTACCAAACCACTTATCAAGGTTGGAACATGGCAAAGAACCTACCAGTTTGGAGGATACATTATCGGATGCACAAATTCTCTCCATTAGAAAGATTGATGACCACTTTGTAGACATACTCCAGTTCCTATCAACAGGAATGGCTCCAAGTGAGTATACAATTCCTCAGAAGAAATAGCTAGTGGTGCGTGCTACAGACTTTTCACTTATAGCTGGACAACTGTACAAAATGGGACTAAATGAAATATTAAGGAGGTGTGTTATGGAGATAGAGCGACCACTGATCCTCACAGAAGCTCATGAAGGCATCGCAGGAGGACATTATGCTGGTAAAGAAACTGCACAAAAGGTTTTGTGAGCGGGCCTTTGGTGGCCTATGTTACACAGAGATGCTAAAGAGTATGCTACAACATGTGATGTATGACAGAGAATTGGAAAACCATCTCGAAGAGATGAAATTCCATTAGCACCGCAGATGACCCTACAAGCATTTGAAAAGTGGGCCATTGACTTCGTGGGACCTATAAACCCACCAGGAAAGCGCATAGGAGCAAGGTACATTATTACTGTGACAAAATACTTAACCATATGGGCCGAAGCCAGAGAAGTCAAGGACTGTAGTGCAACTACAACTACACATTTTATATTTGATGACATAATAACCAGGTTTGGATGCCCTAAGATCCTTATGAGTGATCAAGGTACACACTTCATCAATAAGAGAATTGAAGCCCTGACTGAAGAATTTGTAGTCCACTATCATAAGGGTACACCTTACCATCCACAAGCAAACAGAATGGTTGAAGCATTCAACAAGATCTTGGAGACAAAATTGACAAAGATTTGTAGCATGAACAAGGATGACTGGGATTTAAGAGTACCAACAGTACTCTAGGCTTATAGAACCACTTGCAAGAAATTAACAATGCAGACCCCCTTCAAGTTGGTTTATGGTCTTGAAGTTGTTGTCCCAATTGAATACTTAGTACCAGGCCTAAGAATTGTTGCATTTACATACATGGATGATACCGACGTTGTTCGGGAGAGGCTTGCATAGTTGGTTGAACTAGAAGAAGACAAATTCATTGTAGGATTCCATCAGCAAGTTAAGAAGGAACGAGAAAAGGCCTATCATGATAGGCACATCAATAAGAAGACATTAAAGCAAGGTGATTTATTACTGGTGTATGACAGTAAGTTTATCAAACACCTTGGGAATTTCAGAACGCATTGGCTCAGACCATATGAGTTTGCCTATGTTACAGAAGGAGGAGCTGCGCAACTGAATACATTGAAGGGAGATTGGAAGGAAGGATTGGTGAATGGGAGTTGGTTGAATTTGAACTATAATAACCAGTTGCCTCACATCTATTAGTAAAAACATGAAGAAAAGGGTCCAAGTACCAAGTGCAGTTGAAATTGGGTACCAGACACAGAAAAGACAGTCTGCACAAGGATGGAAAGGAGGCATAAAGCAAAAAGAAAGGGTTGCACTGTGCAGTCCAAAGTCGAAGTACAACAATAGGATCAAATATGAAGTGCCTTGGGATGAGTCACAGGTGAGTGTTGGGGGCCTGTTGGCCCTTGGTTATGGAAGGAAACGAAGAACAAGGAATGAAAGGTAAAAAACGAGCTTTGTGGAAGATATAGTAACTATCACTGAGTCGAAGTGAGAAAAAGAGTAGGAAAGATGGAGCGAAGTGCGGAAAAGAAATCCGTTGGAGAAGGAGATCATGGATGAAAGATCAACAAGGAAGAAGGATCGTGGACAACTCAACAAACAGAGTAATCCATCATTGGATGCTTTGGAGAACCGCGCGAAGAAGAAGGAAAGAGAGGTTGTCGAAGCTCAAAAAAAGAGGGTCAAGTTGACCTAGGGTTTTAGACACCTAGGGTCAGGTTTTAGACACCTGGGCCAGGTTGGCCATTGAGTATTGGTATGATATTGTTGTTATAGCTCTGTTGTGGAGGGAGAGGATTGTATTGTGAGATCTTTAGTTGTGTGCAAAGGTCAAGTCCTATAGCTGGGTGCACAGGAAGGGGAGTGAAAGAGAGAGAAGAAAGAAGATCTGCTAGCTGAGAGTGCAGATAAGAACTATATGCTTTACCTTAATAGATCATAAGCACAATTCTGTGGACGTAGCCATAGAGAGAGGGTGAACCACATATATTTTGTGTCGTATGTGTGATTGATTCCTGGATCTCTGTCATTGTTATATTGTTATTTGCATTCTTATGTTAGATCAGATCTATAGCTGTGCATGATAGACCTAGCTGATAAGTGATATATGAGTGTTGTATTGTTGTTGTGATAGATCCACTTGATATTCCCCTGGTTGTATACATTGATGTCCTGTACCCCCCCTCTTAGCTTCTTTGGGTGAGACTACATCTGCTTCACAGGTGTTGCCAAAAGGGCCAGTAGCTAGGACTTGTTGGTGCACGCTTGGAGTGAACCTCGGGTTTGCCCCTGTGCCAACACTCATTCATCGATGGATTCTCAAGCTACCATCAGATTAATATAGCACAGGAGGACAGACACAAGTCCATGTTTGCAATAGAATGGGGATCTTATCAGTACACAGTCATGTCGTTTGGAGGGAAGAATGCACCTGCAATATTTTCCAGAGTGGTCATCGCAACATTTAAGGAATTCATCCATCAGTTTCTTGAAGTATACCTGGATGATTGGACAGTCTATAGCCTATTGTAGAACCATGTGGAATTTTTACAACTGATGTTAGAAACATGCAGACAGTGCCAGATATCACTAAAAATCAAGAAATGCATATTTGGAACACCGTTTTGGATACTGTTGGGTCACATAGTATGCAAACAAGGATTATTAGTAGATCCGGAAAAGATCACAGTCATTGTTAACTTGCCAGCACCAAAAATAGTCTGTCAACTAAGAGAAACATTAGGACACAGAGGATACTATAATAAATTCATCAAAGGATATGCGCAGATCACAACACCAATGGAAAAGTTGTTAAGGATACAAAGTGTTGAAACATATTCTTGTAAAGGGGGAGTTTTTCTCTGAATTCAGGCCCTTGCTGTAAAATGAGAGAAAAGGGGGCTTAAAAGCCTATCAAATGCATTTTATTCAAAGGCCACAACCCAAAGTGCTCAAGCACAAATCTCACAAAAGTCTTCTTTCGGGCTTCAAATCAAGCGAGCGGGCTAAGTGCATTTTTCAATGGCAAGGATCTAGCACTGGGGCAGGATCGATGGTCATCGGGTGTTTGGGGCCATGAAGTTTGGGGCAGGATCGATGGTCACGGGGTGGTCGATGGTCAGAGTATAGGTCGGAGACCAAGCGCCCATATTCCACGATTTATTCTAAGCCGTCCGATCCAGCAGGGATAGGTGGCAGCCTATCAGCGTTTTGGGGATTGCGAGTTAAGAGGACCAGGTCCTCTTTGTATTTCAAAACCCCAAAATATGAAAGGTTAAGGTCCCGGGGGGTTGGGTCCATGGTCCTAGCGCCAGGTCACATCAAGCAAGACAGAGCTAGAGGTAGCATCCTTTGCCGTCAAATTCATCTCAGTCGTCCGTCCAAAGGACGCGTGGCACAAATCCGAAGTTTCACAGATTGGTCACTGGGAAAGCTAGAGAGAGATACATCAAGAATACCCGGTGTTAGAAGTCATGAAAGAATCTGGACTGTTGGATTGACTGAAGATCTCAATCGTCCAATCTTGAACGATGCACGAGCGCATGTGATTTAAAAAGTGCATGGATCTGGGTGACCGTGATCCACACGCCCAGATCTACGGATGAGGTCCAATTTCGAACCCCCACCCCCCCATAATTCTACCTTGAATGGGGGGGGGGAGGTCCGGAATGAGCAGCAAAAGTCTGAATGGTTGGGATCAAGGTGCCTGGATATGTGGCCGAGGATTGATTATGGACCCCCCTTGCCATTCTACCTTTAATTGGGGGGGGGTTCTGGAATGAGGCGGTTTTGTATGGGTCTGTTTAAACCTCTTACCACTTACCGCCTTCATTACCACTTTCACCTCCTTATGACATCTTCCCTCCACTCCGTCTCTCAACTTTACCCATCACATCCTCCACTCACCACTGGTCCATAGCCCCTTATCACTCTCGTCTGTCACCTCTTGCCAAGTGTCTTACCGCTCGCATCCTCACTGTAATATTGTCTCATCCTGTTTGCTGCCGCAACCTTACATATACCCCCACATCATTGTCCCATGCCTCTCCACCTCTGACCTGTCTCAGTGCAGTGCATGCACCTTGCGCCACCTGAACTGTCCCAGTCACCTTTCATCCATCATATCTGTCCACGTGGTTGTCTCTTGTTTCACCTCCCCCATCAGATCCTCGTCCACGCTCATCAGTGGGTCCTCTTGTAGCAGTCCAGCAAAGCAATAAACAACCAAAGACAGTCTGCCACGACTCCCAGGTGTAGAGTTGACCAAGGCCAATCAGATCCCGATGAATTAGTTAATGAAAATGAGGAAGGTGGGTGAGACATCGTCTCCTTCCATAAATAGAAGGCCAGAGAGGGACCAAGTGCAAAGGTGAATGTCAGTCCTTTCTAACAAAGATCGCATCCATCAGAAAACTGCATGGGCAGTCTACCCAACGTCTGCATGCGCACCCTGACAGAGAAGATCCTCAACGTCAAGCATTGAACCCATGATATGATCATGCCCTCAGTTGATGAGCCAGTTCAGAGTATATGTAGGAATTTTTACCATTTTTTTATCATCGTTGGTAGAGGTAAGCTCTCTGTGGTAAAGTTTTAATGAAGCATTGGTTTCCCTGGTTATGTATATGTATGTGAAATTTCTTGTTTAATGACATTCAACTTCTTATTCCATCTGGTTTCCATCTAATTTTGAAAGAGTTCATGATTGACTGTGTCACATGAAGCATTGTGACAGTGTTATATCAATGTCTTATGGTAACACTGTTATGATTTCTTTTAATGTTCTTGTGATTTGAATACAAGAAGTTCTTATGTTTAAGTTTTTCTTCTCTGGGCTGTTGGAAGCTTGATGCTCACAACAGAGCTTTTCCCTTTCTCATCGAAGTCTTCCTCATACTCACCCTTATTACAACTTATTGTCTGAAGTTAAATTAATACCTCACCTGTTCATGCATAGCCTAATCCAAGATTTTGAGTTAAAACAATATTGTTCTGAGTTTATTTCTAGTCGATCACCCTTTTTACAAACAAACCGTGACATAAAATGAAGGGTATCAGGCTTACTCCTGTTGCAATCTAGGAGTGACTTCTGGTGCTAACATTTTTGGCATCATTGTCGGGGACGAAGTTGAAAATTTTCCCTGGGATTGAATGACATTGAGCCTCTGATTCTGAAGGTGCATCGGGAATTAGAGCCCTTCAAGATTGATACTATGAACCTTGCGACTCCATCATGATGACTCCACTGTGGTGAAACTGTTGTTTTAGTTGTGGCTTCTAGAGGTAGACACATGCAGTCTCATGCACAACTGCTTCTAGCTATGCCTGATGCTGATCTAGAGAAAATTATCAGAAAATCAAAGGCCTTTGGAGGAGGAGCTTCTACTGTTGAACTAGGTATTTCTGATAATTATCCATCTCCTTCTGTAGAAACTCCATTTTCTTCTTCTCATTTCCCTGTCATACCTTCTGCTGGAGTCTCTAGAAATTTAAATTTTGGGAGTGTTCCTGTTGAGTTTTCCCCTCCAGGTCTAGGATTGGAGGGAGAAATCCTTGTCACTCCTCTCTCCCCTGAATCTATACCTTGGCATAGACCCAGGATCAAAGAAGATTTTTCCACGCCTAGCTTTACCACCCCTCCTCTTATTACTGTTGCTGCTACTATAGAGAGAGAAGCATCTGCTGACCCAGTCCCCATAGCCTTCTCTCTGAATCCTCCATTGTTACCCTTTCCACCTGGAATATTAGTTCCAGTATCCCCTATTCGAACTCCTTCTCCTCCTAGTTCTCCTCCACCTAATATTCCTATGGCAGGAGAAAATCCCCCCATGAATAGAATGGAGGCTATAATAGCTTCCAGGTACGCTCCCCTTGTGTTACCTTAGCCTCTCAATGCCCTTCTAGCAGATGGCTACCTTAAGCAGTTGCCCAGGTTTACAGACAAAGGGGACATAACTACAGAAGAACACCTTGAGGCATTTTACAGTTTTACAGAGCATCATGTCATCATGCATGAAGACGTATGGATGAGGATTTGTTTTCACAGCCTTGATGTCGAGGATAGGAAATGGTTTAGGGCCCTGCCCCCTGGATCTATAGATTGGATAGAGGCTTTGGATAATACCTTCTTGAGATAGTGGGGAGATAAGAAATACTTCATGTATTACATGACATAGTTTGGGGTGTTGAAGAGAAAGGAAGGAGAGTCTATCTCTAACTTCTCCAAGAGGTTCAATAAAATGTACAATAAGATCCCTGCTGAGATAAAGCCCTCAGAAGCTTCTGCCAAAATTACTTATGCTAGTTCTTTTGACCCTGATTTCTGCCTTTTGTTGAGGGAAATATGAGCCACTTCCCTGGCTCACATGGAGGACTCGGTTGTGGAAGTTGAGTTGAATATATTGGTTGTTGATCGACTCAGAAATAAAGCTGATAGAGACATACCCATAAGGATATTTGAATCCTCCACATCTGGTTCTTCTACAGCTTACCCTCAAGTGGATGAATTGACAAAGTTGGTAAAGACTTGTTGGCAGCCAATTCACTTTTTTCACTGTTTTATAAGCTACCTACACCAATGTTTTGCAAACATCAATTTTTCGTCACAATTTTCAAATAAACGACACTTTTATTCTTTGCGCCTTTTGCACACTTATCTTCGTTTGTGTTTTCATGACTGTAAGCGTGAAAACTTGGTCTTTCAAAGTCGCATTAGAATCATTATTGAATTGTGGTTATCCTTCTTGTTGATATGCCCATTGCGCTTACATTTCACTTATCATGATGCAGTTGGCAAGACCTTTTGATCTGTACTCATGCTTCGATTGATTGTGTGACTTTGTCTCATTAAGTTTGTGATGCATTGGCATTTGGATTTATATGTCCTTTGATTTGATCTACTTGACCATTGGTTTCATGAAGATATATAGGTGTTATGATTAAACCCTTGGTATATTTCATTTGATATGACACCTAGTTCAAAACACATTGGAACCTCGTTAAACTCTTGCTATGAATTTTTAGTACCCAATTTGTGCATAGAAGCTATCACACAAATGACAGAATGAGGCGTAGTACAGGAGAGACTGAATTAGTTAATGAACATGGAGGAAGACTGAATCTTGGCAGGATTCCATCAGCAAGTGCAGAAAGCAACAGAAAAATATTGGCACGATAAACACATCAAGAAGAAAACGTTCAAGGAAGGCGATTGTTGGCCCTTGGTGTTATCCACAATTTTGGTCATTGTGATGGTGTTATAATAATGTCATGATGATGAAATATCAAGCTCTTCCATAAGAAACATTTTCCTGAGAAAGGTTACACTTATCAATTTCCAGAAATCATATTTTAAAGATAGTTCGCAGGCTACATATATACTCTCCTGTGAGAATGCTTCATTCCCGCAGTCTTCTCTCATCTGGGGTGAGAAATTCTCGCACTGTACTCAAGGCTAGGGTGAGAAAGTGGTCTTAAAGAAGGAAAATGGATGAGTTCTCGATCCTTCTAGAAGGGAATCTTCTAGAAGGATGAGTTGGCTTTCGAATGGTTGGCAAAATATTGACTTTCCAGATATATTGGGATCATTCCCTATATAAGTAACTAATATATCTTCTCCTATATATTGAGGAGATGGCTCATGGAAAAGGTTAAGCATAAGAAAGCTAGCAAGAGATTGATTGGAGAATTGTTAGAAGCCTGTATGGAGAACTGATGCTATAGCAACTAGAGACTACAACAAAGTCATCACAAGTGGTTGATTTTCTTCATACATGAGAAAGTGTGTGTGTCAGAGCTAGGAGCCATCGAAAGGAGACCTATGACATCAAGACTTAGGTTGTAAGTTTCTCTTTCAATTAATTAATACAGTAATATGTCCCTTTCCCATAAAGATGATGTCACTTTATTACATGATTCCTTGATCACATGTATAGACTAGCTATTGAATACATTAATCTTCCTTTACTTTGATTGGTTTGTTCTGTCGTGATCTAAACGGAGCAAGAGCATCGAAGAAAAGCTTGGAACAACAGAGACTTAGGAAAGCGTTCATAAGGTATGTCCATATTCCTTTATCTCTTAGTTTACTCAATGAGCTAGATCTAGGGAAAGAGTAGTATTCTGTCCTGCTTTGTTCTAGATCCAGGTGGATCTAGGGAGATCGGTTCGTGTCCGCACTTACGGATTAATCCATAAACAAAATTGGCGACTCCACTGGGGAACTTATCCCTTTGTCTTTTTGTTTTTTTTGAATTTTCTGTGGCCATTTTCTCTATTTCGATTATTCTCTTGATTTGTTAGTCTCTGAGTCCTCAGGATACCCTGAGAGACCTTCTGGGTTTATAAGCCAACTTGGATTTTGCTTGCATTTTCAAATTTTTCATTAGTTTCAAGGATTCCCGCACTGTACCTATTGACAGCCTATGAGAACCTTGGAAGTTCGCACTCTTCTTATATCTTCCAGTGCGAACTGTTCACATTCTGCATTGAAGTGACCTGCGAGAATTATACATTCCCGCACTGTGTCCAAGGCTTGCCTGCGGGCAGATTTTGAAAATTTTTGAAATCAAGTTTTGACTTTATCAACAACTTACATCTGTTGATTTACACCTTTTTGACTTATTGGATCATTGGCTTACTTATCTTTTGCTTAGTTTGCTCGCTTGAACGGATCTAGGTTTTCAAGGTCTTTTCTTGTCTTTATAGCTT
>JZKD02S2348201.1:263293-275870 GCA_000966675.3 Picea glauca | reverse complement strand
GACTCGTTCGAAGGATGAGCTTATATCAACAAGCATATGTGATCCTCTTCAAGCTTGCGTAAAAATAAAGAGGTACTTGCCAGAAATGGTGGGGGAAAATTTGGGAAAGGGATATCTTTCATCTTTACATTAATTGGAAGTAAGAGTCTCTCTTGAACATGACACTCCTTATTCATCATCTGGAGCCAGTTTGGGTAATCCATTTGTCTCTCATTCGATTTGATAACAAGGTCTTTCCATGTGTCATATTTGATTCAATGCTGCCAAATCATTGGTCGTGTCGTTCATATGTTCAAGATAAGTCTGTTTGAAACCTCTACTTGAGTCGGCCATCTGCAGTTATCCATTCCTTTTGTGTCGGCCTTCCCTGTGTCCAAAGTTCTATGGTTACATACTCTGTTTCATTTTCAAACTCTGTTACTCATTTCATGTCATTGATGGGGGATACATCAAGGCCCTCCTATGATGAGTCTTGTTCCATCGACATCAGCACATTATCCGAGATTGAGACTTAGAAATCATTCAGTACCTTGGAGCTTGCATGCCTCAATGGTAAGTTTCCTCGCTTTCGATAGTGGGTTTACATCATTGACCCCTGATTGAAAGATTCTGTCGATTGTTCGACATCAGATCATTTATTCACAGTCGATAGATTGTACTGCAGTACCTTGGGAGTCATTGACATTAATGGTGATTTCCCTCGCACTTGTTAACGGTTGCATCAATGACCGGTAATCAAGTGGTTTCTGCCATGTTTGACTTTGACACATGTAATCACATGCTCAGACTCGTACTTTGGGAGATGGGATTGAAGACCCTAGATATTATCTTTGTGATCCAGGTTGCGATGGAGTATGTATTATTTGTGACACATAGATCCACTGTGTATGTTTCGTGGCTATGTTGTCCTGACTAAAAATTTGACGCATAGATCCACAGTGTATTCAGGTGGCTATGTTATGTTATGACTACATGGATCCACAGTGTATGATTGGTGGCCATGATCTTTGTTTATGATGTCATCAATATGAGATCTGAGTATGGGAATGCCTACCTCAGAAGGGATACATATTATATTCTGCTGATGCTTGGATGTTTGCAGGTTTCCGATTAGATGTTCTCCTTGTTCTTGACACACACATGCAGCTTACAAAGTCCATCGACTGTCATTGATTCCACTCTCAGACTTTGGGGGGCATTCTGTTATCCACAATTTTGGTCATTGTGATGGTGTTATAATAATGTCATGATGATGAAATATCAATCTCTTCCATAAGAAACATTTTCCTGAGAAAGGTTACACTTATCAGTTTCAAGAAATCATATTTTAAAGATAGTTCGCAAGCTACATATATACTCTCCTGCGAGAATGCTTCATTCCCGCAGTCTTCTCTCATCTGGGGTGCAAACTTCTCGCGCTGTACTCAAGGCTAGGGTGCGAACATGGTCTTAAAGAAGGAAAATGGATGAGTTCTCGATCCTTCTAGAAGGGAATCTTCTAGAAGGATGAGTTGGCTTTCGAATGGTTGGCAAAATACTGACTTTCCAGATATATTGGGATCATTCCCTATCTAAGTAACTAATATATCTTCTCCTATATATTGAGGAGATGGCTCATGGAAAAGGTTAAGCATAAGCAAGCTAGCAAGAGATTGATTGGAGAATTGTTAGAAGCCTGTATGGAGAACTGATGCTATAGCAACTAGAGACTACAGCAAAGTCATCACAAGTGGTTGATTTTCTTCATACATGAGAAAGTGTGTGTGTCAGAGATAGGAGCCATCGAAAGGAGACCTACGAAATCAAGGCTTAGGTTGTAAGTTTCTCTTTCAATTAATTAATACAGTAATATGTCCCTTTCCCATAAAGATGATGTCACTTTATTACATGATTCCTTGATCACATGTATAGACTAGCTATTGAATACATTAATCTGCCTTTACTTTGATTGGTTTGTTTTGTCATGATCTAAACGGAGCAAGAGCATCGGAGCAAAGCTTGGAACAACAGAGACTTAGGAAAGCATTCATAAGGTATGTCCATATTCCTTTATCTCTTAGTTCACTCAATGAGCTAGATCTAGGGAAAGAGTAGTATTCTGTCCTGCTTTGTTCTAGATCCAGGTGGATCTAGGGAGATCGGTTCGTGTTCGCACTTACGGATTAATCCATAAACACTTGGCTATGGAAGAAAGTGAAGGTCAAGGAAGAAAATGCAAAATGCGAACTGCATATAAGACATAGTATCTGTTACTGCGTCGAAGTGAGTAAAAGAGTAGAAAATACAGAGCGAAGTAAGGAAAATCAATCCATTTGATGAGGAGATCAAGGATGACAGATCAACAAGGAAGAAGGATCGTGGACAACTCAACAAGTGGAAAAAGACACCATTATATGCTTTGGAGCACTGCATGAAAAGAAAGAAGAGACAGGTTGGCGAAGCCCTGAAAACGTGGGTCAAGTTGACCTAGGGTTTTAGACACCTAGGGTTTTGGTATAAAGGGTTTTGACACCTAGGTTTCAGCCTAAGGATGTCGGTGAGCTATTGTAATGTATAAATAAAGGTCAAGAGGACTTGGGTTAGGCTGTTGTTATTGTTATTGTTGTTATTATCGATCTAGTTGTGGTATCAACACAAGTGATTATTGTTGTGTGAGAGATAAGTGCTAAGCACGAGAGCCTTTTGGTATTGTAAGATCTCTAGTTGGGTGTGGAGATCAGTCTTGTAGTTGGGTGTGCGGGAAGGGGAGATATAGAGAGGAGAAGAAAGAAGATTTGCTAGCTAAGAGCGCAGATAAGAACTATATGCTCATCTTAATATATTATAAAGCACAGTTTTGTGGACGTAGCCCTAGAGAGAGGGTGAACCACATATATCTTGTGTTGTGTGTGATTGATACTCTGTTATTTGTCTTTTGATATAATTCTATTGAATTAACGTGTTAGATTTGATAGATAGTATGCAGAGTAGAACTAAGAAGTTAAATGATATATAAATGTTGTGATGTTCTGGTAGTCGATCCACTTGATATTCCCTTCGGTTGTAGACATATTTGTCCTACAACCTCCTCATAATTGCTTCGAGTGAGAGTGCATATACTTCCCAGGTGTTGTCGAAAGGGTGAGTAGTTAGGGCTTGTTGGTGCGCTCTTGAAGTTGAACCCTGGGTTTGCTCTTGTGCCAACAAATGGTTTCATTGCTGGGATAGGAATATTTTTGAGGGAATGTCAAGGTGGTTTCCATCAAAGACAAAGATTCAGAAGTGGATAGAAGATCAATAAAAGGAATTCGCTGAAGCCTAGAACAAGAACCCTAATCCTAGTACAGAGGATTGGTTAGGAAGATATATCTTTACCGATATACACGAGATCTTCTTTGGAGGAATCCATCAGGATCTATCTGAGTGGTTGGCTAGGTTAGCGGATACCCAGTTTGAGATTGGATCTAGACCTCCCGTGGTTTGGACGTCGGCGTTGATCAAGAAGGTCAAGAGAGTTGATAACGCTGTGTCAAGAGTAGTAGATCATTGGTTTGATAGCACCATTGGAGGGTAAATCACCGAGTTTGTTGTTGACAAAGTAGAATCATATAGCCAAGCTGAGAGATATTTCTTCAAGGGACCCAGAGGAAAATTTTTACATTTTCTGAAGTTGAGAATCAATATGCTATTGCATGAGAATAACATCTTGAAGATACAATAGATTGGTTGGATTTGAAAAAGCTAATGTTCAAGAATTCAGATAGCGACAATGACACATAAGCTAGACATACACATAGTGGGAGAGTGTTTAGAGAAGTTCCTCTTGCTAACTTGTTCAAGAAGAAATATGGGGATGAGGGTTTCTACAGTGGAGAAGAGGCAGATCTGATGGACGAAGAGCATTCAAAACCTCGCTGGGACGAGCCAGAAACTTCAGGAATTGCGCAGACTGTTGAAGAAAGTACTATTAATCCTCCTGTTGTTTCAACAACACTAAGCAATCAGAATAGTCAGAGTCACCAGAGTCCTCAAAGTAATATTACTAGAAATTCAACATATACTCAGACAGGAAACCTAGGAAGCTCTATGGAAGATGAGATGAGGCTCCATATCTTTAGGGGATATGGATCTGAAGATCCTGATCAGCACTGGTTCCTATGTGAAGCCGTATGGAATATTAAAAATGTCACTAACGAAGCTATTAAAATAACCCAGTTTAGCACTACTCTAAGAGATCACGCACTGAGTTGGTACATGAATCTTGTCCAAGGACTTGCACAGCCTAAGCCACTGAATGAGATCAAGAATGCATTGATTGCAAAGTTCAAGAAACCTAAATGAAAGAGATCAAGTAGAAGGTAGCCGAACCCGTTTGGGAATTCGATTAGAGATTCAAGACCTTAACATGACGATTAACTTTTCAGATCCCAGATGAGCAGAACAAGGAATGGTTCATCGTTGATCTCTTACCACACATCCGATTTCCTCTGATGCAATAGAATATTTATTCGTAGGCTGAGGTGTTGGAGTTCACCATGAATCTAGAATCATCCCCTATGGGAGAATCTAGCTCAGGTATGAGCCAAATCTTGAGTCAGCTAACTAATTTGTCTTTGCAAGTCGAAGATATGAAGAAAGACAAGGGAAAAGATAAAAGAGAAGACATTTGGTGTGTCAGATGAAAATAAAAATGCCATGACAAGGAACAGTTCCCTTTATTTCATGAATACTTGGCCTCTAGAGCTCTGATCCCTTTGAAGCAAGTCACCCTACCCTGGTGCCAGGTATGCAGAAACAAACATCACCCAGGTGAGTGCTATTACATGAAAAAATATGTTCAGACACCTAGAATTTTTTATTGCATGTTCTGTAAGTCTGTGGGACATAATGACAGGGATTGTAGGGCTTAGGATATCATGCATGAGAGGTCAATGGATATATACAAGATTCAAGGTGAAGTACAACAAGAAGGAAAAACTATGCAGTATAACTCTCAAGGAAGAGGAAACTTCAACCCTCGTGGTGGATTCAGAGGAAGAGGACAAGGAGGAGGTAGGGGTCGAGGATGAGGACAGATCATCTGTTACAATTGCATGCAACCTGAACACTTGGCAAGGAAGTGTCAGAACCCTTGTACCACTTACAACTATTGCAACTCTTTCGAGCATGTTTTCTAGGAATTTCCAGCATTGCTGGCTAAACTCTAGGAGAGATAGGGACCTTAGTAGAACCCGGAAATACAATTAATAAAAGAAGAACCTCACAAAGTAGACCCTAGAGTCACTTTTATCACTCGAGGAGGCGTTTTTACAGGAGAATATAGACTGACCCAAGGAAAGACTACATAAGACTCAGAATTCAGGAAAGCTGCAAAGAAGACACAAACTTTTGATGCAAAGAAAGAAAAACAAATGTTTGAGGAGGCAATAAAATAATTCAGGGGAGACCAAGTTCCTTCATCAAAGACACGACTAGAAGTAAGAAAATATGGAATGCCTCTGGCATTCGATCAGTCTGATTCACCTGGAGATGGAAAAGAGGCAAGTAAACTTGTCAGTTTCTTGTATACGTTTATAGAGCTGATTAAAGATGAGAAATCCATATAGGAACTGCAAAATTTGGTCAGACAGTATGAGATAGGAAAGGTATATCCTTTACTAAACAAAGTAGTACATCAACTATCCAAGAAGAGGAGGAAAAATAAGGAACTACACCTGAATTCTCAGATTGGAGAGTGTGATATAGATTATGTGGTCCTCGACTTAGGGTCGGAGGTCAATGTCACGACGAAGCAGACTTGGGCACTGATGGAAAACCCAAGTTGATCTATTCTCCTATTAGGCTTAGGATGGATAATCAAAAAGATGTAAGCCCATTTGGAATATTGTAACATGTCCCTGTGGACATCAACGGAGTCAGAATGTTTGCAGACTTCGAGGTAATTGAGATAGTTGATGAAGACTGTCCTGACCCTGTGTTGTTAGGAATTGGTTTTGATTTCAATCATTCCACTGTGGTTAACTTAAAGAAAAGATGAATGACATTTGAAGGAGATGTCCTTAGGGTCATTACACCTTTAGATCCAGATGAAGGTCAGAGATATACAGAACCAATCAGGGAAGAAGACCGCGCATATGAAATGGAAAACATATATAAACTAACATCCAGAAAATGTGATTACATTAATCCTACATCCGATGGGAACCTAAGCTGGTGAAGTGGCAACGTGTGTTCATTGGACTCAGCAGAAGAACTGGAGAACTGGTAGAATAAAATGTATGAAGTATCTACAAGGAGATGTGCTAGATTAACAAGATATGTTCGCTAGATCGACATAACAGTAAGTAACTTACCCACCTTTGACGGTCTGAATCCTTTAGAAACCTTCTTTTCGGACTTTGAAAAAATGTACCAATGCAACAACTCTTGTTGGCAATGGATGAGACCTTGAAAGAAACACTAGAAAGATGGTCTGGGACACACAAAAAAAACATTACAGACTGGGTACAATGTCGTACTTTGGTGACAGCGTGGTTCTCATCACAAGAAGAAGGCTACGAAGTAAGGTGCACAGGTCGAAGCTGCCCAAAGGACCATGTGCACAACTGCAAAGAGGCCTGGAGAGACACCCCTCAAGAGCAAAGGGTGCACAAATTTATTAAAATTCTAGACACAACCCCAATCAACTGGTACCTTCAAGCAAAGTTGCGCCTCATCACTACATATTGGGAAGGTATGACTCAAAATTTTGTAACCACCTTCTTATTTGAAAGTCAATATCCTTCAATAGATCAAGCATTGCAGATTCTCAAACATAAAGTATTTGAGGAGGAATCTAGGCTCCCTTTGGAACAAGAAGAGGACGAATGGATTGCACCTGTCTAGAATTTGCAAGGTTGCTACAACATCAATGCTGATGAAGACGATGATCCTAGGAAGGTGAACATCATCGAAACAAAGGCCTAAGAGATGTGGAAGGACCAGGAGTTGAGCTACCTTTCATTGGACAACCGATCAAGATTAAGAGAGTCAATAATGGAACAGTTGAAGCATTCGAAAAAATCTTGGAGACAACGCTGACGAATATTTGCAGTGTGAACATGGATGACTGGGACTTAAGAGTACCAATAGTACTATGGGCCTATAAAACCACTTGCAAAAAACTAACAATGAAGACCCCTTTCAAGTTGGTTTATGGTCTCGAAGTGATCCATATTTTATGAGCAGAACAAAATGAATACAGATTATTAACAAGTGCTTAACAAAAAAATAATAGAGATACAGTAAAACTGGTTTTCTAGTCAATAACGAAATAAGCTGAAATTGTAAAATGCAGCGGAAACAAGCTTGCTGGAATGGTGGCAGCTTATCTCTGAGAAGAGATATGATGGCAGCACGCATTCGAAAGAAGAAGGTTACAATGACGCTCTGAAGGCATTTTTACAATAAGAAAGAATTCCAAAAAACCCTAGACATCCAAAAACCTAACCCTAGGAGATGAAGCACCAAAAGTCATGTGGTCCCCGTTTGGGTAAGTTAGTACATCAACTTCACGGGGTCGTAACCTTTGCATACGATCTTCGTTTTAGGCGTGTGATAGCCCGTTGGAAATGTATCATTGAGGAGATTCATTTTGGGGTCTCAATCATGCCTTTGGATATCTTTGAGGAGATATATCTCAAAAAACCTTCATTTAGGCCCTCAAAATGGCCCTGGAAGTTAAAACTACTAAAAATAGTAAATTGCCAAAATTGTAAGAAAATTGTTTTGAGCCAGTTGGAAAAGGTGGGTGGTCACTGATATCCATATGGATCAATACTCCCTCCTTAGGAAACAATGGTATCCATTGCGTTGAGGTCCCCCATCAGATGAGGAAATTTCTGCTGAATTTGGCCCTGGGTGAGCCACTTGCCTTGGTGCAGGAGATGCCCTGCTTTGAAGACTCGATAAAGTTGGATCCTTTGTTGTCAAGTGCCCTTGATCTGTCTGTCCACAATATGATCATTGGATTTCTATTGTAGGCAGTCAGGGTTGAGCTTTGTTGGTGTCAGTTGTTTTGCTACTTCTGAGGTGTCCAATATTGGTGGGAAATAAGGGCGAAGGAGATGCACGTTGAACACTGGGTGCAGACCAAGGAAAGGAGGAATGTTGAGCTCAAAAGAATTATCCCCCATGACCTTGGTGATAGTGTACGACCCATAACGGAGTGGGAAAAGCTTCTGATGGGGTCCTGTAAGGTGTTCTTTTTGCAAGTGCAACCAAACTTTGTCACCCACCTGAAACTTATGCGGCACCCGATGTTGATCATGGCGCTATTTGTACTTGTCATTGGAATTCTGTAGGATATCCTGAACCTGTTGGTGGATGTGATGGATCCACTCAATGAACTGGGTGGCTTTGTCAACTTTAGTTGGAGAAGGAGATGAGTCCGTCGAGGTGACTGCAAGGGGAAGTGGAACGTCTATGGGTCCCAATGGTTGGAATCCCAACCCCACTTGAAAGGGGTTGTGGCCGGTTGAGCTATGCAGGGCTCGGTTGTAGCTAGTGTGAGTGTGATTTGAATTATACATGTGAAGGATATGCACAATCATTCGATTTACAACCTCAGTTTGGCCATATATTTGGGGGTGGAAGGCCATGGATTTGGTAAGCTTGGTGTCCAACAATGACCAGAGGCTCGACCAAAATGTGCTGAGAAATCGACTATCATGATCTGGGACAATGGTTTGTGGGATTCCAAAATGTACCCAGACTTGTTCAAAGAAGAGCTTGGTAGTGGCCTCTGCTATGATGCTCTTCTTGTAGGCAACCAAAATAACCATCTTAGAAAAGCGATCAACAACCACAAAACACAGTCATTTCCCCGCTTGGTGGATGGGAGACTCAGGATGTAGTCCATTGAGATGGATTACCATGGCCTGTCAGGAGTAGGAAGAGGGGTGTACAGGCCCTGTTTTTTAGTGGTCAGTTTGGCAATAGCGCAGGCAGTGCAGGACCTGTTATACTTGCTGACCTCATGTTGAAGTTTAGGCTAGTAGAAATGTTTCTGTATCATCGCCACTGTCTTTTCAAAAGTGAAGTGTCCTAACACCTGACTGTAGTGGTCTTCCCAGATCATCTTCCCTCGCTCACTTGATGGAACACAGATATGGCCCAAATGACACAACAACCCATCTTGAAGATGGAAATTATTGACAACTGCGTTTGCACCCAACATTTGGTAGGTGGTGGCGAAGTCAAGGTCTGTCTCATAGAGTTGGGGCCATCCAGATGTCTCATGGCCACAAGATTCTAGCACCATGGTGAGTGTCGTGACTGGCGGTCTACTGAGGCAATCAGTGACGCAATTGGTGCTTCCTATTTTATACTTGATGTTGAGGTGGAATTGCTGCAAGTATGTGGACCACTTTTGATGGCGTTCATTCTGCAATTTTCCCTGTTTCTGCATGAACTGCAGTGGCTTATGATCAGTGTGGATGACTGTCTCCTTCCCAAGAATGTAATGTCTCCACTGCCAGCATGCTTGCACAATGAAGTGCATTTATTTGTCATAATTAGGGTACTTACGGACAATATCTGACAGTGTCTCACTATGATAGGCCACGGGGTGGCCGTGCTGAGTGAGAACGACGCCCACAACATAGTCTGAAGCATCTATCTCGATCTCAAAAGGATGTTGCAGGTCTAGTAGTGAAAGTACTAGGGTTGATCAAAAGTGCTGCTTCAAATCATCGAACGCTTATTGTTGGGACCGACCTCATGCAAATTTCACCTTACCACCACCCTTGTTTATTTGGCTGAGGGCCCATGCGATATGGGAGAAACCCAACACAAACCTGCGGTAGAAATTGGTAAGGCCCAAGAAACTCCGAAGCTCAGTGAGTGTTGTTGGGGCTGGCTTGTCATGGATGACCTGGATCTTGACTGGATCCACATGTACACTATGTTGATCAATGATGTAGCCCAGGTAATGGACCCTGTCCATGCTGAAGGAGAAGTTTTCCAAGTTGGCATATAGCTTATGCTGCCGCAAGGTGTGCAGAACCTGTTGAATATGCTGCAAGTGTTCGGCCCAAGTCTTGCTATAAATTAGAATGTCATCCAGATACACCACTACAAAAGTATTGGTGAATGGTCGCAGGATATCATCCATCATCCTCATGAAAGTGGCTGGATCATTTGTCAAACCAAAGGGCATGACCAACCATTTAAAAAGGCCTTCCTTTGACTTGAAGGCGGTCTTCCATACATTTGTCTGTTCTATCAGGTCTTGGTGGTAGCCAGACTTTAGATCAATCTTACTGAAGTATTTGGCCCCTGTGAGTTGATCAAGGAGGTCATCAATTCGGGGAATCGGGTACCGGTTTCTGACTATGATTTTATTTAGATCCCGGTAATCAATACAGAGTCACCATGTTCCATCTTTCTTTTTTACCAACATGATTGGGCTCCTACAAGGTGATGAGCTAGGGCGGATGTGATCCTTGTGGAGCAGTTCTTGGATCTATCACTTGATCTCCTCATTCTCTAACAAAGAGTGACGATAGACTGGCCCATTGGGTAGCGGTGCGCCTGGGGTCAGATCGATGGGGTGCTTGAACTGGCAGTGTAGAGGTACCCCTGTAGGTGAGGAGAAGATATCCAAGTATTCTTCCATGACCTTATCTACTTGCTTCTACTGTGTGGAGAGGTCAGCCGTAGAGACCCTGGATGTGGATGTGATCTTTCTCTTATTCTGAGAGCGAATCACAAAGAAGACAAACTTCCCCGTCTGAGAGATGACCTTCCTGCATTGCTTAGCAGAGATCAAGGAGATAGCACTAGGTGGGACTGCCTTGGGTATCCTGTACAATTTCCTATTCAAAGTAATAATAAAGCTACGAGGTCTAGACTCATATACAACATGACATTTCCATAAATAAGGTTTGCCCAAAAGAACATCACAAACTTCGAGAGGAGAAAGATCACACAATACCTCATCTTTGAAGGGCTTGATGCAATACGATAGTCGACACTGTTGGCTGACACGGAGATCGCTTCCTTGGAAGAGCCATCCAATGGTGTACGGTTGTGGGTGTGGCGTTGTTGGCAGGGCCAGCCGCTTGACGACCTCTGCTGAGATGAAGTTCTTCTGGCTACCGCTATCAACGATGAAGTGTAGCGGGGTGCCTTTTACCCACATATATGAATGGAAGAGGTGCTCTCCTTCTTCTGGCTCATCTGGTTCACCAAGATGGAGCTTGGTGGTAGCAACGGTGGAACTGGGTTCGACATCAATGATCCGTCTTCCCCTTTCTGGTTCTGGCTCAGAGTCATAATCTACATCTGATTCAGAGGCTTTCACTTCGGCCACCGACGACTACTTTGAGCGACAGTCAGCAGTGTTATGCCAAGGGCTCTTATGGAAGTCGCACCAATTCCCGGTATCTTTCTTTGTCTTTTTGGTGTCCTTATTTGCTTATGGTTTGGACTGGTTTTCCTGATGCTGTCCATATTTTATTTGTCCTTTGTTCGGTGGGTTGGGGCTGCCCTTTCTTGGCTTTTTTTGTGAGGGGTTCCTTGGCCCAAATTGCCGCGTCTTTTGTTTGAGCTTCTGCTCGATTTTGATGCAATATTGGTAGGCCACGCCCAAGGATGAGATGTCCAGAAATTCCATTTCGGTCTGGATGTATCTATGCAGAGCACCACGATACTTGAGCACCAGATGTCGCTCCGAATCTCTGACACTGCTTGGTCTCTTTCTTGCCACAGTGTGGTCCATTTGGTATACAGGTTGTCATAACTTCTGACAGGGTAGTATTGTTCCTTAATAGCATCCCTAAAGGATTCCCAGGTGGTCGTGACTGAAAATAATGAGGTTTCCTCTATTTCCTTTTTCTCACAGAAAGTTTCCCACCAATCTTTGACATGGGGAATAGCTTTGAGGAGCGCAAAAGTAATCTTTTCTTTATTCGAAAAGTTATGGACAGAAAAATACCCTTCTAATAGATTCAACCACTTGTCTACAACATCTGCATCTATCTGACCTTCAAATATATGAATATCGAAGTTTATTTGTACCTTGAAGTGGGTGGTTCCTCCGTTCGAAGAATATGCGTCGCCTGTTGGTAGCTGCTGAAGGATTTGCGCGAAACTATTCATCATCTCGTTCCTATGTTGCGTGAGGGATTCCTCAATCAACAGTTTGAAAGGATCTCCTGTCCTATCATATTTCTTTTCTCCTACCATGGGAGGTCACTTGGGTGTGCGAGACCTTCTTTCCTCAAGAGAAACAAGCTCGAGACCCAACTCTTTGTACTCCGACCTCGTTGGGGACATGCCTTAAGATGACAAGGAGAAGACCGCTTTGATACCACTGATCCATATTTTATGGGCAGAACGAAATGAATACAGATTATTAACAGGTTCTTAACAAAAAAATAACAGAGATACAGTAAAACTGGTTTTCTATTCAATAACGAAATAAGCTGAAACTGTAAAATGCAGTGGAAACAAGCTTGCTGGAATGGTGGCAGCTTATCTCTGAGAATATATGTGACGATAGGGCGCATTCGCAAGAAGAAGGTTGCAATGAGGCTCTGAAGGCATTTTTACAATA
>JZKD02S2348201.1:205994-235005 GCA_000966675.3 Picea glauca | reverse complement strand
GGGCATGTTAAGCCCTAATATTGGCTCATTACCCCTTAATTGGGGCATATTATATTAGTAATGTTATTTTATTTATGCCAGCTTTAGGCCATTAGTTGTAATTATACCTCCTAGTATCCTATATATACCAAGGAGACATTTTCATTTTGAATCATATTGTACTTGAACATTTAAGTGGGTTAAAAGGACATTGCCCCCTCAAAGAGGCTTATTATTTGAAATTATCACTTTTTCAAGGCGTTGCGTACTTTTTCTGAGGTTTTTCTATGCTATATTGATATTTGGTTCTTAACATGAAAGAGGATATCTCTGGAAATTGATAGGCATATCAGCCCAATTGATTCATCTAATTTATTGAAATACTTTATCTTCTCCGCTGCAGCATTCGGTTCTTTCTCCATTCCCATTGTTACCCGGTAAAGCCCTTTGCTTCGGAGGAGTAGAGAGATCTTTGTCTTCCATTCGAAGTAATTGAAAGGATTTAGAATGAGTTTTGTGGGCTGAGAGAGATGATCCATTGCTTCTTTATACACCTCCTGGTGATCTATACCTGCAAATAAAACCGTGTACAATCCACTAGATTCAATCTAGCTTTGATACCATGTAGAATTCCTGCAGAAACCCCCATAGATCTAGAATTCTAGTTAAATTGAACACATGCAATTTGCTGATATTCAAGAGATGAGAGAAAGTTTTTGATACATAAATCAGATAATTATATTAATAAAAAATGAATATACATGAGCAACCATCCTCAAAAAGAAGAGAGGAGGTGAATATATAGAATTTCCAACATAGAAATTCTAGTCAAAAAAAGCTAGAAATAGCTAAAATAGGTGTCATAAGCTAAGGGAGACCACATAGTTCGACCTAGACCACTAAAGATACATGTCACACACTCATTAATTTCCACAAGAGTCAATTGATGCGCATTATCTCACTTAATCTCACTTAACTGACAAGAGAAGCAATTCCAACTCACTTAACTGACCCAGAATAGTAGTTACTAATAATAGTAACAACAAAAATCATTAATTAAGGAATAAATATCTCACTCAAAGAGGAGGTGCACATTCCCCAATAATAGATGAGTTTTTTCATGGGGGAGTTGGAATAAATCATGAATAAATCATGAATAAATCAAGAAAATAAAGAATAAATCAAGAAAATCAAGAACCGGGAGTTGAGTCTTGATCTAAAAATAGCAGTTTTCCCTAAAATCTAGGGATGAGGTGCCCTTCTTCTCTATGTGTCCAAATTAGGTGAAATAAAGTGTAAATGAATGTATTAACCAAGATCTAGGAGTCTAAGCTAGGTATAAACTAATGTAAGTTAGGGTTATGCTCCAACAATAATACCTAGAGATATGGTTAAATGTAGGCTCTAGAAACCATAAATCCTCCTTTACATGATCAATCTTATATGTTAACACTACACATCACCAACAGTAGTGTCCACCACACCGGTTTGGTCCCAGAAAGTAATGGTTCTTTCTCCATGAGGTAAGGAGTCCAGGTATCATGGTAAGTGTCACTTTGATATTTGAAGCATTTGAACATGTTGCAAAATATATTTCTTGATTTTGGGATGTTTTCTTGGAATTTATGCTTTTTTCTTATTTAGAACTAGTGGGTGTCACTGTATCCTAGTAAGTTGGTTACCCTTAGGAATAGGTTTCTATTGGGGGGTTCCTTGAAGATTCATCTTCCATTCTCAGTCATACTTTTGAATTTCCATACTTCATTCCCTCCATCTCCCCAACCTTTTGGGATTTTCGGAAACACTGACCTAAGAATGGATTTATACCTTATTTCATGGGAAGAAGTGGCTAAAGGCCTAGAGGGTAAAAGAAGTTGGAAAAAGATAAAAGGAAATCATAAAACCTTCAAGATTCTTCGCTTAGGGATCCCTGAGAAATAAATGAAACACTTCTCTTTAAGGAATGGGGAACCCACAAAATAAATGATAGTGGATACTTAAGGGGATAGTTAGAGGATGGGAGGTCTCATCATGAGTCAGCCTATCATGATCATGGGTATTTAGCGGTATGAAATTACCATCATATGGTCACCAAGCCAGGGCACTGGTTCTTAGTTACAGAATTGAGGAAAATGGGGTCTCATCACGAGCCAACCTTCTCATTTCCATGAGGCATTTGTGAATTACACTATCGATATATGGACAACAAGCCAGGATAGTGGCCTCCAACTTGTTCCTTGAAGAATGAAAGAAATATAAAGAAATAGATAAGAAGAATTAATGGCAACAAATGGGCTTGGAAAAATATTTCATCATGGGTGAAGGGCTACTCACCCTCTACGAAGGCACCCATGAATAAGACAATACAAACCATTGTATTTCATGAACCCCATGCCTAGAATTTCACCCCACTCCACTTCACATGCACACATGGCTTAGATGGGATTCTCTTGGGAAACACCTTGGACTTGGGGAATGATTGACCCAATAGGATTCCTTGAGACCCTTCCCACACCTAAATTTGACAAATTGTAGAACGTCTTTGAGCATTTGTTTGGTTTGAAAAGGGGGTTTGATGCACATGTTCGGGTGGTTTGATTATTATATGTGGCTTACTTGTTTTGATACTTGTGACTCATGGACCCTTGGAGGGCATATAAGTTTTCCTTTGCAAGACCTTTCCCTATGGATAGGTATTCATGAGGAGAGGATTGATTCAAACCTTCATGAGGGCTTGGAGCCCAAGGATTAATGCAGAGACCCTAGACTTGGGGAAAGATCATGATGACTGGTTTTCACAATAAGGAAGAGGATGTTTCCTTTTGAGGCACCCTGGTAGGCATGGATGGTGAGATGCCACCTTCCCCATCTAGATGTTAGCCTTTGGATGCCTTGGAAATCACCTTAGTATCCAATGACGTCACCTAGGGATATGATTTGACACTTTGAGGCATTAGATTGTAGTTCTGGCACGTGTGGCATAGAGGAGGGCCTTTGGAGACCCAAATGTTTTCTAGATGACCTCAAGGCTTCATGGAAAAGGACTAATGTCACCCTAGGAAGGATGTCATCACCCTATTTAGGGTTTTATTTTGTGAAAAATAATTTAATTTTAAATTTTAAGAGCCAAATTGACATGTAGGCTCTATTTTGTTAAAAGAAACAACTTTTGGGCAAATTAGCCAGGATTTCCCATATAAATATGGATGGCTAATTTCATTTATTCATCATAACTGACCTATCACAAGAGGGGGACTCAAATTAGCTTCCTTTTTTGGGTACTTGGCTGAAATGTTGAGGCACACTTGCTTGGAGACTTGTTTGGATGCATTTTGGATCATTTCTTGGTGGAATTTTGGCAAATCTAGGGTTTTTATCCTTGATTATTCTTGGTGAAGTAAGTAAATCTGGAATTTTCATTTCATGATAAATGTTTATGGTATGTTTACTTGTTCATATTTAAGATTATGAAATTTCTTGCTTGAAAACCCTAGGAGTAAGAAACATAAGGTGTTTCTTTATTGCTCTTCATTTTGCTAGTTTTTCCAAAGAAGATCTTGTCTAGACAACTTATAGATCCCTAGAGTGCTAGCACTCTAGAAGATTTGTCTAGTTCTTATTGCATTAAATATATTTCAAGAGTCTAAGGATAGGAGAAATCGCTAGGGCCTATAAGTGCCTACACGCTAGTTGAACCTTCTCTTAAGGGCTTGGTACTTAAGGACTTAAGGTGCTACTCCGCAAGCTTCCACCCTTTCATCTCTTAGAGAATTATTATCATTGTTATTTCTCCAAGTTATTGTGCTTATATAATTGACTCTATAAACCCTAAAAGGAACTAGTTCTCACTTCTCTCTAGTTGGAAGATTGATGAAACAGTCAAACTTTATTCTCCCAAGCCTATGCTAACTAAGTCTAACACTAACTTAGCCTAGATCTCTAAATTTCTTGTTGTTGTTATAAATGTTTGCTACAACCATCTAACTGCAGCAAATTTTCTGCATACACTAAGCTAACTCATAGCTAACTTACTAAGAAATTGCTTGTGACAATTGCTAAGTAATCTACTTGATAAATGCTAAGTTTCCATGGTATTTTCTTGAAATTATGAGCACTAATTCTTGTGGTTGTTTCAAAACATTTATTGTTGTTGTGAACTGATAAGTTGCTGCAAATTTTCTTCATCCACTATATTTTTTTATTTTCTAACGTCTTTGGAGGCCTTTACTATCATTCTAGTACTTGGAAATTGTTATATGCATGTTATATTGTTCTTGTTCCGGGAAGGTACATCAAGAATCTTCTTTGCCACTATTCTAGAGATGTAGACAGTCTTGACTTGGGTGACCAGTGAGAGGGGGGTTATTTCTTGACACATCTTTAACCTACCCATCCCTTTAGGCCACCGGGGACGCCTCCCTTGGGGTAGACTCTCTCCTACTCCTAAAAGAAGGGTATTTCCTATTGATTTGAAAGTGATAGGATATCCCATTGTTACGCCAATCTCCCTCACTTTCCTTGGGATTTGGGAAAGTACATATTGTGTAATAATAGGCACAACACAAGCTTAATTCTATTCACAAAAACAATCATTGCAAGTTGATGTTGGAATACTAAGAGGGGGGTGAATTAATATGAGCACTTTTATCACTTTTAATCACAATATATATTATTCAACTTGATCAAAAATATTCCATAGTAAATCAATGTATCATCTATGATTGCATTCGATATATCATGAACATATAATCATAAACAACATCACATCAAATACACAGTACACCAGTATTTATGTGGAAACCCAAATGGGAAAAAACCATGGAATGGTTTCTTATATACATAAAGAATTCATTCATAGGAAGCACCAACTTCCCAATTTTCTAGCTACAGCTGGAAGGAGGCTACAACCCCCTATTTATAGTCTCCAACCTGAAGGAAGCTACAAATCCTTGAATTATTTGTCTCCAACCAGAAGGAGGCTACAACCCCTTGATTCTCAGGCTCCAACTTGAAGGAATCTCTAATTCCCTTATTCTATGGCTCCAACTAGAAGGAGGATACAACCCCCTTATTCACAGGCTCCAACCTGAGGGAAGCTTCAAATCCCTAATTCTCTGGTTCCAATTGGAAGGAGGATACAAACCCCTTTCCTTGCCCCGTCTTGTTGCCCCAAAATAGAAGTGTATATCAATTGTCACTACCAAAACCATTTCCATTGTCACTGACACTATCAATGCCATACTGTCACTATGAATGTCACTGTCATCGATATTCAACCAGATCCTCTCACATGGATCATATACTAAGGACACCTTTCAACTAGATTTCCAACATAACAGACACACACCTCTACCAAGCATGTACCAAGATCACCAGCATGCCATCACAAGATATGTGTCTCAACCATGTACCAAAGCATGTGCCAAACCATCAATTTGTACCATACCAAGCATTAACCATGTACCACAATAAGTGCATCAACCATGCACCAACACCTGTACCAAACCATGCATCAACCATGCAACAACATTTGTACCGAATCATACATCAACCATGCACCATAACCTGTACCATATGTGTTGAAATTACTAAGACAACTGAGAGGGGGGGTGAATCAATTGTTACTATGCTTAAACAATCTTAAGTCTATTAAACCATTTTTAATCTTTCATCAAGTGACCATCAATATTATACATCATATGAACAACATAAGTAATGAGAATCAATCACACATAAGATATACACAGAGATAGATTTTCATGAGGAAACCCATAAAGGGAGAAAACCTCTTCTTCTTCAAAATGATAGGCAGTCTTTTAAGTTCTGTACATCATCTATGTTTGAGCACCAACTCAAAGTGAGGCTACTACCTCTGTTTTACAAGCTCCAACTTGTTGATAACACCAACTCTCTGGTTTCTCTAGCACCCACTAGAAGGAAGCACCAACTCCCTAAATATTCCAGCACCAACTCGATTTATACAAGCACCAACTTGTATACATAAAACTCTGTGTTTTCCTGAGCACCACCCTGCCACCCTGTTTTTCTAGCCACAACTAGATGGAAGATACAACTTCCAATATTCAAGCACCAAATTGAATATTAGAGGACCACAGTCCTCCCTAGCACAACCCTTCCTCCCTGATTATGCATAATTCATTGACAAACAAACAATACAGGTATTTCAATTCTTACCCCTTCTTCACTGTTCTGCAATTCTTCTCTGGTTCAAAAACTATTCTGCAGTTCTTCTCTGCTACATGATATTCTTCTATTCTACTCTTGTTTCTGTCTATTCGGGGACTGTTACTCATCTCTGAGTTTTATCTCATGCCCTGCATTCTTTTATTTTACCCTTCTTACAGTTCATCTCATTGTTTTGGTTAGAACAACCACTTATTCACAGTCACTACGTGTTTCTTTTATGCACTTCACGCAACTTCAATTACACCTCAAATTCCTAGGACAACAATGCTTCAGCCACTTAATCGCCAACCGTCCAAGAACCATGATTCATTTTTGCTAACTGAATCGTAACTGAACAGTTAATCGTAGAGATCAACAATAGCCCTTCGATCAAATTTCCATTTAACAAGCATTGTTGGATTAAATCCACAAGGTCTTGCGTTTATCCCATATACCCACTGGATGTGACCATGGGTCTAATCAAAATGCGTTTCGGATTTCGTATTTCGACAATCCTATGTCGAAGGGTCTCAACGCTCAAAGTTGCGATCCATGAAATGGATCTTAGCTCTGCTGGATCCTCCCTCTCACATGACCATTGGCGGTTAACACAGCCTAAACCAAAAGGTGTTTCACATTTCATGAACTTATGAATTTCATCGAGCCTGATCAACGGTCGAGATCTCCAATGATCTGACGATCCAGACCTGATCGTGATCTCGTGTTTCGGGATTCCTGTGATGAAGGGTCTCAACACTCCAAGTTGTGATCCCCTAAATGGAGCTTAGCAATTAGCTCCTTCCCTTAAGCCTTCAATGATGTGACCTTGTCTATGACCACGAGCTAGACCTTATCGTGATTTTGAATATCATGCGTTGCAAGGTTAGAGCATTTCCTTTCTTTGACTTTCCAGTCAGCGAAATGTTAATCCCTCACCACATGTCCCTCTTAGATCAACGATCAAGATCTTATCGCGATTTCACAACTTCACAGGCCTTCGTCATGCCTGATCAATGTTCCACGATCTCCCTTTGATCAATGACTTAGATTAAGTCATGGTTTTGCATTTCACGATTTCATAGGATAGAGCACCTCCTTTCTTTGACTTTCCAGTTAGCGAAATGTTGATTTCTCACCATGTGTCCTCTGCAACCAACATTCCACAACATACCTCGATCCAAAGGTCCAAATCAATTCTCAGGATTTTGCATATCACAAGTTCCCACACCATGTTCCGTTGACTCCTCCAATGTGCAGGTCAGTGAAATTCTAGTCGCTTTCCATGTGTCCTTCTTGAAGATGGACAGTCCTCCTGCTTTCAGGATTTTGTAGGCGCACTTCATCTTGCACGTAAATACCATGCTCCTTCTTATGGATCCAATGACGGTAGGTCTTCACGCTCAAATCCAACGTCTGATATTTGTTCTCCTCTTTTGTGCGTTCCTCCCATCTATATTCAGATCTGACGATCATAGAGAATCCGGGATGGGTGATCCAACAATCATTGTTTCTCCTCACTGTTTATCTTTCCATTTCCATGTCATCATCGCTCTGTTGAACATGCTGATCTTTTTTATCAATGACAAAAAATGCATACTCTACCTCTATCTGAAAACATGCCAACAATATCACCCTTTGGCATTGATGGAAATCCCTTCAAGAACATCCATCTTTACCACTGTATTGAAATTACCACACTTTCTCCCCCTTTTACATCAATGTCAAAGAAAAAAATAAAATAAAATAAAGGCTCCCCCTGAGTTGTTGCAGTACATATCGAAGGTATCAGATATGTGATAAGCATATACTCCCCTTGTGTTGTTGCAGTATTCTTCAGAGGTATTAGAGATTCAACCAACACAAACTCCCCTTGACAGGATGGACCCTCTTAATTTGACAGTGAGGTCACGCCCAACTTTTGGTGAAGATATCCAAAAGGACTCGCTGCTAACGGTTTAGTAAAGATATCGGCTATCTGTTCTATGGAAGGAATATAATTCACCTGAACGAATCTGTTTGTAACTTGTTCTATGAGAAAATGGTATTTTATTGGGATATGCTTAGTCTTGGAATGAAGAACAGGATTCTTGGAGACACTAATGGCACCAGTGTTATCACAGTGAATTGTAATCAAATCAGTATAATTTGCCTTCAAATCTATAAGAGTTTGAATCATCCATAAAATCTAAGTGCAACAAGTAGCAACAACAATGTACTCTGCCTCTGTAGTTGATAAGGAAATAGATCCCTTCTTCTTACTAATCCATGCTATCAACGAGTCACCCAAGAAGAATGCACCTCCACTGGTTCTATTTCTCTCATCCACACAATTTGCCCAATCTGCATCTGAATAAGTAGTTAACTGAAAATTCTGATTTCTGGGATACCACAGAGCATAAGTCATTGTTCCCTTCAAGTATTTGAATATCCTTGTGATAGCTACCAAATGACTTTGTTTAGGAGCAGACTGATAATGAACTACCATTCCAACAACTTGCATTATATCAGGACGGGATGATGTGATGTACATAAGACTGCCTATCATGGAGCGATATGTCCTTTGATCAACATCAAGTGAAATATCATCTTTACTAAGATTGCAACCAACCACCATAGGTTTACTAACAGGAGAGGAATCCTCCATCTGAAATTTCTTGAACATCTCTTTCAAATATTTTTCTTAAGAGATAAAAATTCCTGCAGAACTCTATTTTACTTGTAAGCCAAGAAAATATGACAATTCCCCTATCATGGACATCTCAAACTATATTTTCATAGAGTTAGAAAACCACTGAACAGAGGAATCATTATTACAACCAAAAATAATGTCATCTACATAAATCAAAACAACTAGTAAATCATCACTTTCAGTTTTTATGTAGAGATTGCTATCAACAGTACCTTTCTTGAATCCTTCATCTTGTAAAAAATTGTCTAGTCTATAATACCAAGCTCGTAGTGCTTGTTTCAGTCCATATAAATCCTTCTTCAGCTTGCAGACATAATCAGATTTATCTGTCAATGAGAATCCTTCAGGTTGCTCCATATACACTTCTTCCTCTAGATCTCCATTAAGAAATGTTGACTTAACATCCATTTGATAAACTTTAAAGTTCTTATTACATGAATATGAAAGAAACATTTTGATGGCTTCCAATCTTGCCACTGGTGCAAAAGTTTCATCAAAATCCCAACCTTCAACTTGTGCATACCCTTTATAGACCAATCTGGCTTTATTTCTAACAACTTGTCCTTTTTCATTCATTTTATTTTTGAACACCCATTTGGAACCTATTACATTCTTGTCTTCAGGTCTAGGAACAAGCTCCCAAGTATTGTTCTTCTCAATCTAATCAATATCTTCATTCATAGATCTAATCCAATCAGCATGTTGGATGGCTTCATCAAAATTTTTAGGTTCAACCATAGATAAAAAAGCAACATGGGGTTGTTCTGAGTCTTTAATCAATTTCCTTCTTGTCTAAACTCCTTTATTTATATCTCCAATTATTTGATTTTTAGGATGACTCTTTCTAACAATTATGAGAGGTGATTTTTCTTCTTTCTGCTAATTTGTGTCATTTGGAGTATTTGTATATTCTTTTGATTCAGATTCTTCTCTTTTTGATCCTTGGACCTGTTCATCTTCGTTTTCAATTATTTCTTATGTGCTTGGTTCAACACTGCTTACATTTCCTATCGGGATTTCTTCATCAACTTTTATGTCAATACAATAAACCAATTTATGTAGCCTCTTATTGTAGCATCTATAACCTTTACTGTTTGTAGCATAACCTAAGAATATACCTTCATCAGCCCTATCATCATATTTCCCAATATTTTCATCATTATTTTTGATATAACGTTTACTCCCAAGGACTTTAAAATGCTTGATTGAGGTAGGTCTTCCAAACCATAGTTCATAAGGAGTCTTGTCACTGTGTGGTCTGAGATGAGCTTTGTTAAGAATGTGAATATTTGTATGAATTGCTTCCACCCAATATGTCTGAGGTATGTTCCTTTCATTCATCATTGATCTTGCCATTTGTTGTATTGATCTATTTTGCCTCTCAACAACTCCATTTTGCTGTGGAGTCCTTGGAATTGTGTACTCTCTTTTCATTTCATGTTTATCATAGAAATCTTTGAAGTTCCATGATCTAAACCCTCCTCCTCTATCAGACCTTACTGATTTCAATCTTTTTCCTGTTTCATTCTCAGTTAGAGCCTTAAACACTTTGAATTTTTCAAATGCTTCAGATTTTTCCTTCAAAAAGGAAACCCATGTTAGTCTAGAATAATCATCAATAATCAACATAAAATAATTTTCTTTCCATGTACCTTCTTTCCTTGATGGTCCACATAAATCCACATGTATTAACTGGAGAGGTTTTTCTGTTGAAGGAAAGTTTTTAGATTTGACCTGTGTCCGAGTAAGCTTTCCTATCTGGCATGGTTTACAAACATAATCATGTGGCTTTGATATATTTGGAAGATCCTTTACTACCCCACTATTTTTTAGCTTGATTATATGATCAAAATTTAAGTGTCCAAGTCTCCTATGCCATAGCCAACTTTTATTATACTTTCTTAAGTGGAATTATTCTTTTAACACATAGACATTGTTTTCTATTCTTATCCGTTTTGGAACTAGCTACCCTGAATTCACAGATTTTATTCTACAATCTTTATAAGTAAAAATGACTTCACATCCTCGGTCACAGACTTGACTGAAACTAAGAAGATTATGTTTCAGACCTTCTACAAACAACACATCTTGAGCTTTCCCTTTTCCATTACTCAAACTTATCATTCCTTTACCTTTTATTTTTCCTGGTGCATCATTTCCAAAAGTTACATTCCCTGATTTTCTTTCACTTAGAGTTAGAAACTTACTTTTGTCTCCACTCATATGTTTTTAACATCCACTGTCAATATACCAGGGATTCTTTTGTCTTTGGACTGATAACACTAGTCTACACTTTTTCATCTTCTTTCTTTTTCCAAATCTTGAAATTTTCAATAGTAGGATTCAAATCTGGCTCACAATTCCTTAAGCGACAATCTGCAGCTTTATGTCCATAGTTATGAAAGATGTAACATTCTAGTTCATTGAATAACATATCATAATGATTGTTATTCTCATAACTGTTGTTATGTTTCACCTGCATCCTTCCTCCATCCATCACATGATTTATAATATGTGGTCATTTGTTTCTTAGTTGTCTCAATCTTTGTTGCGACAGATAATTATTCCTTGAGTATCTTGATTTCAAATATCTAGATCTTAAAGAACAGTTTATAGCTTTGTGACTAAAGTTAGAACAGAAAAAACAATAACCATAGAAAAAACCTTTGTACCTGGAAAAAGGTTGTAGTCAATTTCTTCCATGCTGATGATTTCTTTGATTAGAAAATGTGTTTGTGTTATTTCTTTGATCTACAGATTCGGTTCTGGTACTTTTTCTTTCATTCCTTCTTGGTGGCTGATTTTCTTTCTTTGTTTCTGCAGAGTGGTTGTTGTCAATGATTGTAATTTTGAAAAACTTGATGGGTTCTATATTACTTGGATGATCACTACTTGATCCTTCTTCATAGCCCAAGCCAACTTTCAACTTTGGATTCCTTTGCTAATTTAGAATGGAAGTTAATTCTTCTGAGGCTTTAATACTTGGCAGATTTTGGTGATACAATGCCTTAAACTTCTCCATTTCTTTTTTGGTTTTTACTATCTCTTCTTCTAAGGCTTCACACCTCGCTTTCTTCTCTGACAACTATTGTTTCAGTGTGTCTTCTATTTTCTTTGCCTCTTCTAACTCCAGTTTTAGTAGAGAAAAGTTTTCATCAGGTTTTTCACCATTCATTTTAAACTGCATCAATAATTGTTTTTGTTTTCTCTTCTTACATCTGAGTCTATCAATTTATTCCAAAGCACTGATTAATTCACCTTCCATATCCACCACAACTTCTTCATCATCCATTTCACCTACTGTGTGTTCATCATCAAGATCTCCCATAGCCATAAGCATAAAATCATTCACTTTGTTTTGACATGATGAATCACTATCTATGTCTTCTGAGGAATTGTCATTGTTTGCACACAAAATTTTCTTTTTACTATATTTCTTGAATTTGTACTTCTTTTCATCATCAGAGTTCTAGTCCTTTTTCTGGTGGGGACACTTAGATGAAAAATGACCTAGCTTACCATAGTTAAAACATTTGAAGGGAAGCTTTCCTTGATATTTTCCTGATCCTTTCTTTAACCTTCTCACAAATTTTTCCTCAACATCATCTAAATCTGAATCTGTATTCTTGTCTACTTTAAAAGATGCTTCTCTAGTAATGGATTTATCTTTGTTGATTCTCATTTCATATGCAGTTAGAGTTCCTAGGAGTTTATCAACAGACAAAGTTTTAAGATCATTTAGTTCTTCTATTGCAGAGACTTTTGGATTAAATTGATCAAGCAAAGATCTTAGAATCTTTTGAACTAAAAATGATTCTTCAATCTTCTCACCAAGACCCTTCATGGAATTCACAAGTTCTTCAACTCTTAAAAAATACTTGCTAACTGTTTCATCTTTATTCATCTTTATTTGTTCAAACTTCAACCTATATGTTTGGAGTTTGGCATCTTTTACTTTCTCATTTCCTTCATAACTGTTAATAAGTTTATCCCACATAGCTTTAGCAGTTTCAAGATGCATCACCTTTACAAACTCAGCTTCAGCAAGTCCATTCAAGATAACATTCATTCCCTTAGCATTAAATCTAAATTATAACTTATCATCCTTGGAAGCCAACACAACATGATATGTATATCCAGTCTCTACTACATCCCAAACATCAACACCTAAGGCCATTAGGTATGTTCTCATTCTAACCTTCCAAAATGCAAAATTTGTTCCATCAAATAGAGGAGGCTTACTGGCTGAATTCCCTTCATGACTTGTCATGTTTAAGCTTACTGATCTACCTTTAGATAAAATTAACCCACTCTAATACCAATTGTTGAAATTACTAAGACAACTGAGAGGGGGGGTGAATCAGTTGTTACTATGCTTAAACAATCTTAAGTCTATTAAACCATTTTTAATCTTTCATCAAGTGACCATCAATATTATACATCATATGAACAACATAAGTAATGAGCATCAATCACAAATAAGATATACACAGAGACAGATTTTCATGAGGAAACCCATAAAGGGAGAAAACCTCTTCTTTTTCGAAATGATAGGCAGTCTTTTAAGTTCTGTGCATCATCTATGTTTGAGCACCAACTCAAAGTGAGGCTACTACCTCTGTTTTACAAGCTCCAACTTGTTGAGAGCACCGACTCTCTAGTTTCTCTAGCACCCACTAGAAGGAAGCACCAACTCCCTAAATATTCTAGCACCAACAGGATTTATACAAGCATCAACTTGTATAAAGAAAACTCTGTGTTTTCCAAAGCACCACCCTGCCACCTTGTTTTTCTAGCCACAACTCGATGGAAGATACAACTTCCAATATTAAAGCACCAACTTGAATATCAAAGGACCATAGTCCTCCCTAGCACCACCCTTCCTCTCTGATTATGCATAATTCATTGACTAACAAACAATACAGGTATTTCAATTCTTACACCTTCTTCACTGTTTTGCAATTATTCTTTGGTTCAAAAAATGTTCTACAGTTCTGCTCTGCTACATGCTATTCTGCTATTACTCATCTATGAGTTTTATCTCATTCTCTGCATTCTTTTATTTTACCCTTCTTACAGTTCATCTCATTGTTTCGGTTAGAACAACCAACCATTCATAGTCACTACATCTTTCTTTTATGCACTTCACACAACTTTAGTTACACCTCGAATTTCTAGGACAACAACGCTTCAGCCACTTAATCGCCAACTTTCCAAGAACCATGATTCGGTTCTGCTAACTAAATCGTAACTGAACAGTTAATCATAAATATCAACAATAGCCATTCGATCAAATTTCCATTTAACAAGAATTGTTGGATTAAATCTGCAAGGTCTTGCGTTTATCCCATATGCCCACTGGCTGTGACCATGGGCCTAATCAAAATGCATTTCACATTTCGGAAATCCTGTGTCGAAGGGTCTCAACACTCTAAGTTGCGATCCTCGAAATGGAGCTTAGCTCCGCTAGCGCCTCCCTCTCACATGAACATTGGTGGTTACCATAGCCTACACCAAAAGGTGTTTCTCATTTCATGAACTTATGAACTTCATCGAGCCTGATCAACGGTCGAGATCTTCAATGATCTGACGGTCCAGACCTCATCGCGATCTCGCGTTTCAGGATTCCTGTGATGAAGGGTCTTGACACTCCAAGTTGCGATCCCCAAAATGGAGCTTAGAAATCAGTTCCTTCCCTTAAGCCTTCGATGATGTGACCTTGTCTATGAACACAGGCTAGACCTTATCGCGATTTTGCATATCATGCGTTGCAAGGTTAGAGCATTTCCTTCCTTTGACTTTCCAGTCAACGAAATGTTAATCCCTCACCACATGTCCCTCTTGGATCAATGGTCAAGATATTATCATGATTTCACAACTTCACGGGCCTTTGTCATGCCTGATCAACGGTCCATGATCTCCCTTTGATCAATGACTCAGATTAAGTCATGGTTTCACATTTCGCGATTTCATAGGATAGAGCACCTTCGTTATTTGACTTTCCAGTCAGTGAAATGTCGATTTCTCACCATGTGTCCTCTGCATCAAACATTCCACAACATACCTCGATCCAAAGGTCCGGATCAATTTTTAGGATTTTTCATATTGCAAGTTCCCACACCATGTTCCGTTGACTCCTCCAATGTGCAGGTCAGCGAAATTCTAGTCACTTGCCATGTGTCCTTCTTGAAGATGGACGGTCCTCCTGCTTTTGGGATTTTGTAGGCCCGCTTCATCTTTCACATAAATACCGTGCTCCTTCTTATGGATCCAACAATGGTCGATCTTCATGCTCAGATCCAACATTTGAGATTTGTTCTCCTCTTTTGTGTGTTCCTCCTATCTGTATTCAGATCTGACGGTCATTGGGAATTCAGGATGGGTGATCCAACGATCACTATTGTTCCTCACTGTTGATCTTGCCATTGCCATGTCATAATCACTCTGCTGAATGTGCTGATCTTTTCCGTCAATGAAAAAACACACATACTCTACCTCTGTCTAAAAACATGCCAACAATATGCCTCAACCATCAACCATGTACATCAACGTCATACCAAGTCCCAATCGTGTACCATACAATGTATCAACCATGTACATCAACAATGTACATCAAAACATGTACCATACCATGTGCCAATAATGTATCTCAACCATATACCATATCACTCAATCATGTCATACACCATGTACCATAGGATATTTTAAGAAAGTACCATCAATGGTGTACCTCAACAAAGTACCAAACAACCAAGATCATATACCAAGCATATGCCTCAACCATGCACCATAACATCATCAACATGTAACCCTAAAAAATGGCATGTAAACATACATGTAAATCTGTAACATACCTAGTGTATGTTATCATAGACCTGCATACCTTCCTCAACTTCAACAATAAGAGAATAACATCTTCATCAAACTTTACCTTAGTCTCACGGGACTAGTTTTTGGATTAGTCACAAACTCTAACTTTCAACAAGCATAACTCAATACCTATATTGAATGAAGGTATGAAACTTGTAATAAATATTATTCAATATCTTCTCTGCAATCACTCCAAGTTTCACTACTTGGAATATCCTATAAAAGGATTTATAGAAAAAAATGGCAGAACTTGCTGGATTTTGTCTTATTCTAGAGAGCCAAGTTGTAGAGCATTCCACACAAGGAATATTTGATATGTAGCTCTAAAAATGATACAAAAAATAATAAGGACTATACTATATCCAATTCATTTGGTCTCATGGAATTTGGATCCTCTATGAATAAGTTATGATTGTTTTACCCAAAACACATGTTTGAGTCTAGCTTTAGGACTATCCAAAAACCCTATTTTCCATAGAGTCTATCTCAAAAAATACAATGGCCCTGAAGCTAAATTTTTTATGAAATGTACTTTGACTTTTCTTATAAGATTCCTCCAAGTTTCACTATCTGAATCAGTCTAGAAAACAAGTTACAACGAAAATGGTAATATGACCTGTAAATAACATACCTTAGAACACATCCTCATAAGACTTCATTGTGACTTGGAATTTCCCCCTTCTTCACTTCATATTCCCTTTGAAATCCTCCTCATATATCCTTGGTTACCTCAAATAACAATCACTTTCTCACTTAGAAAAACATTCAATAAACTTGTGTGTACAAATGAGAGGCTCTTGATGTGTATTTGTACTTTTCCAAGTGACTTCTTTTCTTAACTTTAGGGACGACTTGTAACTTCTTGTTTACAATAGTTTTAACCTTTTTCCTCATTTTGGGGTTAACTAATAACTTCTTGTTGCAACCATTTATGGGCTTATTAACCATACTCTGGGGCTTCTTAACCATGCTTCAGGGCTTCCATCTTCAATACCTTATAACTCCTCAATTGTGAGGAACTACGTGGCATACCACCTATCACCAGAAACTACATGATGAGGACTATCTATCCATGAGTGAGTTACCTGCATTTACACCATCCTTCATGTCCATATTCCTCAACCAAATTTGGTTCCCATAACCACACATCTAGTGCTATATGTTGACTACATCAAATGCACCCAACTAACTCACCATGAATCTCGATCATACAAATGCCAATCAATTGTGCAACACTATTATCCACATATTTGGACCTCTCCAAGGGTTGACATCAATGACAACCAACTGTCAAACCCAACTGTCCAACAGTTGAACTCCATTTTTCTCTACAGTGTTTGTTTTTAGAATTGAAACAAAGGGAAAGTATTCTCATGATATATCTCCTAATATATTAATGCTCAGAAATTAAATTTTCATATTTACACTAGTGACAAGAGAGAGAATTGCTTCTAGTTATTAACTTAATACTTCCATTATTATATATATTCATAAGAGTTTCAAAAATGAGTTATATGCCAAAATTTATATGAAGCATGTTTTGGCAGTAGGTCGAATTGGAAAGAATAATGATCATGGGGAAAGAAAGCGTGTAGAAACTGAAGTAACAGCTGGAGAGAAACACAACATGCGCACATGCAAGAAAGCGTGCACAAGGAAAGCGACAACTGGAAGGAAGAACAACATGCACGCATGGGAGGAATACCTAACGTTGGTAGGGTTAGGGTTTTGGTAATCTATTGTAAATTGATGAAGAGCCTGAAATGTATAAATATAGATACGTAGGCATCATAGGAGGTTCCTTGTTTTTGTGCATTATTGTTCTATCATAGATATGTACGAGTTGATGCAATCTGTAAAATTTTTATGAACTATTTTCTAAGTTGTTGAGCTAGAGGAGAGGAGAGAAGGAATATCTAAGGACTAGATCATAGGTTGAGGATCCTAGTGAAAGCTAGTTCGCCTCATATAGATCTTACCCATCTGAGGAGAATTGTAAGCGTGCGGTGCTGGAGATGCAAAACTACCATAATAAAAGAGCCAAGAGACAAATCTTTGTGGACATAGCCTAGGAGGGGGTGAACCATGGTAATATCTTTGTAATGTGATGAATTCATGTGTATATTTATCTTGTTTCAGTAGTTAATTGTTGTTCTTAATGAATGATTGAATTATTATATTGCTATGAAATATGGTTGTGTTGTTAAGAGAATGAATTATGGAAGATAATGCATAGTCATGAATATAATAGATTGCAATTACACTTTATAGTAGATTCTCTGAATAATGATATCCTATCTCATACTCAATCCTGGGCTGTAAACACTTGAGTCTTACAACCACCCATTTAAAGCTATCTCGGGTGAGACTGTGCAATGCATTCGTGCGCTGGGTTTCCTTCTGGTTTACTATAAGGGTTGATAGTTTTAGAGGCTTTGTTGGAAACCCAAAATACATGAACCCTAGGTCAATAAATCAAATGGTAAAGCAGGAAGAAGAGTAACAACCAACAAATGGTTATGTTTCCGCGTTGGTAGGAACGAGAGAGGACTGAGTAGAGTAGATAGATTGAGCAAGAAATGAACAAAGAAAAGAAGAGAGAAATGAGACATTAGAAGGGAATGTTGAGACTGTGGAACCTGACGAAAGAAGAAATAGAAGGCTAGTTGAGAACCAAAGAGCTAGAATTTTCACAGAAAGACGATCGAAACCCTAGAATCACACCCCGCAAATATATGGACAAATACGTGTTTACTGATTTACACGAAGTCCTTTTCTGTGATTTTTCTCATCTACTGCAGAAGTGGATACTAAGGTTGAAGGATAACCACAGGACAAACCGGATTCGACAACTATATTGGACCCCAGTACAGATTGAGCAGTTACAATAGGTGAACAACAAATCCACCCGCACAATAGACTTTTGGCTTGACAGTATTGTGGCAGTCTTCATAACAAAGTTTGTAGTTGACAGAGTGAAGTCATATAGTGTAGAGGAGCAAGAATTTCTACGCGGACCTTGAGGAAGGTACATTCGCTCACTGTATACTTCTATTAATATATTGTTATATAAAAAATGTGTGATGACAATGGAATCATACAACTAAACTTCCCTGCATGCATGGGGGAATGGGGAAAGCACTGACAGAGAGAGGATAAATGGAAGGAGGTAAGAATAAAGGCAAGAAGGAGGAGGAACCATTGGACCCATTCATGATGGATGACGACCAGATCAAGTGGATCTTGGAGTCAACAGGAAACAATCGTAGTGGAGTACCCTACCAATACAAGGTGAATACCAAGAATAGATCTATAGCCACAAGGGAAGGCTTGGAGAGTGATGAGGAAGAGGTAGAGGATCTTTGAGCTGTGGAGAAAATTGAGGAAATCCTGGGCACAACATACGAGAGGAAGACGAGAGGTCCAATAAAGGGAGGAGAAGGAAGCCATCCAATCCATATTAATGTCAGTGTGAAACCCATAAACCCATGTGCGACTAATACACCAAAGAGAACACCATCGTTTAGACAACCGAAGCTCAGAGGAAGTCTGACAGTAGGAAGTACATCTACACAAGGAGCAACAACTAGAGGATCCAATTCAGGCAACACTAGTCAAGTATCTACATCGTGTGGAGGAGATAGTAGTTCAATATTCAGAATGCCAGGACATGATCCCACCATCAGATTACCAGAATTTCGAGGAGAAGCAGTCGAAGACCCTGAGAAGCATTTGTTCATTTGTGAAAAGATATGGGAAGAAACAGATCACTAATGAAGATACAAAACTCATGTAGCTAACAATTACACTAAGAGACTGCGCACTAGACTGGTACATGAGTCTAGACACAAAGAGTGCCCCGGGGATGACAAGGACACTGGTCGACATTAAGAAGTTACTAATAAATGAGTTCCAGAAGCCGAGCTCGGAGGATCAATACATGAATGAGATGATCGAAATAAGACATAAAACAAGAGAGTATGTATGGGAGATTGATCAGAGTTTCAAGTGACTAAACGGAAAGTTAAAATACCTTATGACCGATATGCAACATTGACACCTATTCGTCAACTCACTACTCTCACACTTAAAATATCCTTTACGACAAAAGAAATTTCAGATGCAGGCGGAGGCTTTGTAGGCAGCCTTGCAACTGGAAGAGAACCAGTACCAACAGATGGACCCAACTATCGAAGAATTGAAGGAGGATTTGAAGAATCTAATGTTTTAGCTGAACCAGAATAAGAACAAGGAAAAACGAGAAGTCATTTGGTGTACCACATGTAGGACCGAAGGACACCACAAGAATGAATTCCCAATGTTCATGCAATACATGGCAACAGTTATGCCAAATATGTTACCATAGGGAGGATTGTGGTGCAAAATATGAAAGAAACTGGGTCAAAACCCTTATCATTGCATGATGATGCAGAAATACCAGGCAGTTCCAAAGAGTTCATATTGCACCTTTTGCAAGTTAGTGGGCCATGACGATAAAGATTGCAGAACTATGGAGTTGATGCGAGAAAGAACATCAAATTCCTATAGAGTACAGGCTGAAATGATGATTAGGCAAGAAACATCACAGTTTAATCAGGTTCTAGCCCCATACATCACTGCGCAACAGTAGTATAATACTACACAGTAACCATACAATAACACGCAGCCGCAGTACAACCCAGCACAACCCTAGTACAATACCGCACAATATAATTAGGTGCCACAATATAACACGCCAAGAGGTGATTGAGCATGCTATAGAGGAGGAGGTTGAGCCAGAGGACCAGTCACATGTCACAATTGTCAAAAATTGGGAAATTATGCACTGGAATGTCCACTACCACCAGCGAATTTTATTTATTGTCGCGCATAGGACCACGATACATAGGAATGTTCGACATTATTAGTAAATATTCAGGAAAAGAGGAACCAGAACAATCATAATGTTCAATGGATTTCAGCCGAAGCAAGGGATGATAGACAGAACATCAATATAGTCACTCATGGAGGAACAAAAACATGAAATGATGCAGTTTGACAAGAACCAACGTAGAACTAATGGGTAAAGAAGAACATTGAACCAAGGAAGAAATTCGATGCTCAAAAGGAAAAGGATATCTTTAAAGAGGCCAGACAAGAATTTCAGAAGGAGGACACAACATCGACTTCAACTGCGCAGCAAGACAAGGCAGCACCAGAATATGAGATTCTGCCATCACTGCATCATACCAACGAGATGCAACCCATGGGACAAGTAAGTACAATCAAAGGTTTTTTTCAGTCATGTGTGAAAGTATTAAGTGATCCCTAATCTATGAAGATATTGCAAAACATCCTAGAAAAATGTAGCAGCAAGATGGAAGAAAATCTAGAACCAAAAATAGTTAATCACCTACACACAAGAAGAAGAACGAGTAGGGAATTTAGATTGAATGATAACATTGGGGATTTCAATATGGGAGACATTATACTAGTTTTAGACTCTGAAGTGAATGTATTACCAAAGAATACATGGCAATGTATGGGAGATCCCACATTAGGATACTCACTGGTTCAATTAAAACTAGCAAACCAACATAGAGTCCTACCAATAAGTAGACTGAAAGGAGTGACAGTAGATTCTTATGGAGTGCACACTAAAGAATACTTTGAATTTATTGAAATAGTTGATGGCACAACACCTTACCCGACATTTCTTGGTCTAGATTGGGCGTTTGATAACCAGGCCATAATCAATTTGAAAATGAGGAAAATGACATTTGAGTCCGGAGAATATAGGGTCATCACACCATTAGACCCATCAGAAGGGGAGAGGTTTGTAGAACCCACTTGCCTAGACTTAGAGGAAATCGTCCAGTTGTACCGAACAACTACGCGCGATGAGGATTATGTAAACCCAACTGCAGATGGGGTACTTAGTTGGTGGAGCATTACTTCATGTGCAACAGACTCATACACCGGGTTAAAAAACTGGCAATAGAGGCTACACAAAGTATCCACGAGATGATGTGCATGAATAGACTGCGCAGTCAGATGGGTAGGCATAGAAATCAAAGAAACACCTAGTTTCCAAGGACTAAACGATTTGGAAACATTCTTAACACAATAAAAAGATGAAGTGTTAGAGAGCCAAAGACTGTTATCACTTGACTTAGCACTCAAGGCCACACCCGCAAGATGGTGGGGCGCACACAAAGACACAATCACATACTGGTATCAATGTAAGTGATTACTGCACATAAGGTTCAGTGCAGAACATAAAAACAACAAACAACAAAAATATGAAGGACAAGAGGCACCAACGAAACACTTGGAGAAGTGAAAAATGCTGTGGAAAATGACACCACCATAGGAATGGCCTCATCACTTCATACATACTCTAGAGGGCACACCAACGAATTGGTATATGGACCAAGAATTACACAAGGGAACTACGACATGGGCAACATTGCAACAGAATTTTACAGTCACTTTCTCATTCGAGCATGAGAACCCCAACATAGATGCAACCCTTAAATAGATCAGAGAAGTAATATTCATCAAAGAACCAGAAATAGAACGTATTATAGAAGAACAACAACAGAACAAGTAGACAGTCAAGGACCTTTTGTCATGTTACCATGTACATGAGGAAGCACCAGAAGAAGATGATTTGCATAATTTTCATATCGAAGAAGTAGAAGGAAAAAGAGATGTAGAAGGACCACCCATAGAATCATAATTCATTTCTGTGCCAATCAAGGTGAAGAAAGTTAACATCGGGACAGTTGAGCAGCCCAAAATGGCCAGCATTGGATACTATTGGGATGAGCAAATAGTAAAAAGCATCATAGAGTTGTTGCACAAATACAGTGACCTCTTTCCCACAACATTTACAAAGATGAAGGGTATAGTCAGAGAACTAGGAGAAATGAATATACCACTCAGATCTGACGCGAGACCTATCAGAAAATGACCCTACAGATTGAACCCAATATACAAACAGAAATTCAAAGCTGAGATCGATAGGATGCTCGAAGCCGGCATCATAGAACTAGTTGAAGAGTCACAGTGGATAAGTCCAATGGTAGTAAAGGACAAGAAACAAGGAGGGATCATTATATGTGTCGACTTGAGGAAGTTGAACGATGCATGCCTACATGACCCATCCCCTACACTGTTCACAGATGAAGTGTTAGAGAATGTGGGGGGACATGAAACTTACTCATTCACCGATGGATTCTCGGGATACCATTAGATTAAGATGGCACATGAGGACAAACACAAGACCATGTTTACGACAGAATGGGGATCTTATCAGTACACAATCATGCCGTTTGGACTCAAGAATGCACCCGCAATATTTTCCAGAGTGGTCATCGCAACATTTAAGGAATTCATCCATCATTTTCTTGAACTATACCTGGATGATTGGACATTCTATAGCCTGTTGAAGAACCATGTGGAAGTTTTACGACTGATGTTAGCAACATGTAGCAGTTCCAGATATCACTAAACATCAAGAAATTCATATTTGGAACATCGTTTGGGATATTATTGGGCCACATAGTATGCAAACAAGGATTATTTGTAGATCCAGCAAAGATCGCAGTCATTGTTAACTTGCCAGCACCAAAAATAGTCTGTCAGCTAAGAGAAACATTAGGACACATGATACTACAGGAAATTCATCAAAGGATATGTGCAAATCATAGCACCAATGAAAAATTTGTTAAGAAAGGATACAAAGTTTCAGTTGAACGACGATTGCCAACACGGTCTGAATACCTTGAAGGAAAATATGGTTACTGCACTGATATTAGTATTTCCAGACCGGGAAAAGACATTCCATGTGCATGTAGATGCATTAGAGATAGCTTGGAGCTATCTTGGCGTAGCCAAGAGAGGGAGACTTGGATCACCCGATAGTGTTTGCAAGCAAAAATTTATCCGACTCAGAACATAACTATAACACAACAGAAAGAGAAGGCCTAGCCATGGTTTATGCACTGCAGAAGTTCAGGCATTACGTATTGGGAAAACAATTTAAGATTTTCACAGATCACTCAGCCCTGAAATACCTAGTCAACAAGACAATGTTGGGGGGGATAATTTGTCGATGGTTACTGCTATTTAAAGAATTTGACTTTGAAGTAATAGTTAAACCAGGAAAATTGAATGCAGGGCCTAACCACCTATCAAGGGTCACAAATGGAGAAGAACCTATGAATCTAGAAGACAAATTTCTGGATGCACAATTATTCTCAGTACATATTGTTGATGAATACTTCACAGATATCATTTAGTACTTGAGTGTAGGTACTACGCCACAATAATATATCACTGTGCAGAAGAATAACCTGGTAGTCTACACTTTCAACTATCAACTAATTGCGAGACACCTATACAAAATGGGTGCAGATAGCATTTTGTGAAGATATGTGTTAGAGCATGAAAGACCAAGAATTTTAGCAGAAGCCCGTGAGGGAATAGCAGGAGGGAACTATGCAGATAAATCTAGCGCATAGAAGGTATTTCACTCGGGACTATGGTGGCCAACGATTCATAAAGTCTCGAAGGAGTACTCTCAAAGATGCGATGTATGTCAAAGGGTAGGAAAACCCAATAGAAGAGACGAGATGCCACTACGACCACAAGTAACATTATAGGCACTTGAAAAATGGGCAATAGACTTTGTGGGACCATTTAACCCACCGGCCAAAAGAACAAGGGCAAGGTACATCATCACCACGATGAAATACTTAACAAGATGGGCGGAAGCCGCACTAGTGAAAGATTGCAGCGCATAAACAACACCACACATTTTGTTTTAACACGTAATCACTAGATTTGGGTGCCCAAGAGTTTTGATGAGCGACCAAGGTACGCACTTCATAAATAGCACAATCCACGTGATGACTGAAGAGTTTGAATTACATCATCAGAAGAGCACACCGTATCATCCACGGGAAAATGGCACAGTGGAATCCTTCAACAAAATTCTAGAGAATGCACTGACAAAGATTTGTAATGTCAATAGAGACGACTAGGACCTCAAAGTACCAGCAGTATTATGGGCGTATAGGAATACATGCAAAAATTTGATAAGGCACACACCATTCAAATTGGTTTATGGCCAAGAAGCAGTAGTGCCATTAGAATATTTAATACCCAGCTTGTGTGTAGCAACTATCACACAAATGACAGAACGAGGCACAATACAAAAGATACTGAATTAGTTACTGACCATGGAGGAAGACTGAATCTTGGAAGGATTCCATCAACAAGTGCAGAAAGCAAGAGACAAATATTGGCACGATATACACATCAAGAAGAAAATGTTCAAGGAAGGAGATCTAGTATTGATGTATGACAACAAATCGTTTCAACACCCAGGAAAACTCAGAATGGATTGGTTAGGACCATATGAAGTAAAATCTGTGATAGATGGAGGAGTTATACAGTTAAGAGATTTAGCAGACACAGAACTCATAGGAATGATCAATGGGAGCCAACTGAAGCTGTATAAGGACAGTCGCCCACCCACCGCGCAGTACACATTTTTTTTTTGAAAAGAGAACAAAAATGAAACAAAACTAAAGAGAGTGCAGTGCACCAGAGCTAGAAAGGCCACACGAAGTTAGAAACACAAATTTGGAAAAGGGAAGGACAATGGTTATATACAAAGGGAAACAAGCGGGAAAAGGAAAGTTGGCAAAAGCAGGGTGACAAGACAGCACGAGGCGGAATTAAAGGACGACAAGGATCGATGGGACATCACATTAATCATGCTAACTGGAGAAGGAAAATAAAGTGTAATGGAAAGTACAAAATCGTCGGAGATGCATTGAACTCGCAGTTATGGTGCATTAACCCCATAATGGAGGAAGTGTCCTCGACAAGCTTCATGGGAAGCCAATACAACACGTGAGCATGGGAGCAACTATTCTATTCGCGAAAGGAGAACAGATAGAGAGTAATAGCAACTAGAAGGCACAGAGCGAGACTACAGAGATCACATAAGCTATTTGAACCCAACAAACATTCGACAATCACCACTATGGCACCACCGAAGCCATTAGAAGCAAGCCAGAGTGCCAGACCGACCAGGGTTCAAACTAGGTCACAAGGACCATTGGAAGAGAATGAACAACACAGTCAGAGATCGGTGATATTGACGAAATCCCATCCCCAAAGACGATACAGATGAATTCTACACCGATACTAGAATAAATTCAAAATCTATAAGCAGAGGCTATGAAATTAGATACGCTAGCAGCAACGCAGGAGCCTCAAAGTTAGGAAACAGAAACCCAAAAGGAGGTGCAACCCGAGAGCACCAAATCATCCCGAGAAGTTAATGGAATGACGTAGAATTCAGAAGCAACAGTGGAGCTAGATGAGTCTCAAACGACCATCTCAAAACACCCAGTAGGGGAAACTGCTAAAGATGTCTCAGCTTGGCTAGAATGGCTTACGGAGGATCAATCAGAAGCTGCTATAACTCCAAGCCAGTGACCACAACAGAAAGATAAGATACAGATACCAAACTCACCTTGCAAGAAACCTACAACAAAAATTGTTCTGCCACGCATACCAGCTAGCGTACAGATAGGACTAGAGCTATTGGGCCATGTCGGGAAGCTCAAATATTTAGACCATGATGTAGCAGACGAAGCCATGTTCCTGGAACTTGTGCAAAGGGTATTTATAGAGACCACAGGCACAACTCGAGTTGGAGAACCGATTAACCATCCATACCAGTGGGAAACTAGGCTGGATAAAACATGAACTTTAGGTCTGTTGAACCTACCACATTTTGGTAGAGGCTAGAATGCTACATCATGCATCAAGTAGTTTTTAGTAGTCACACATGGAGGGGACATATGGCTAGACAAACCCATCCCCATAACCGTTGAGCTTATTGCGCAAATAATAGGGTTACCAATTCGGGGTATGGATCCCACGTTGGTACTGGATGACAAATCCAAAGAGAAAGCATCAGAAGAAGAAATGAAGAATAAGCATGGCACTTCCAGGGGGACAAGAGGCATCATCATCAAACAGATAAAAAATGCAACCACACAACTGGGCATGAAAATATTATCCTGCAAGTTGCTAAGAAAATGTCGCAGCGAGGAAGTACCAACAGGAGTCATTGCAGTTGCAACCCAGTGTGCAGAGGGCACCTCAATGAGATGGGTGCCATACTTATTGAAATTATTCCAAGAGGACTGGAAGGATGCACAGGACCTTGGAACAGATTTCCATTACTCATGGATAATTACCTTAATATCCTTCATGGGATGGCGAGAATCAAGGTACGTAGTTTTTTGTACCAGACCAAAACCTGAGGGAGCGAGGTATCTATTGCTAAGAGTCGGGCTGAATGACAAGAATAAGAGGGAGAATGGGATCATATTTGAAGCATACCTATGAGACATACAGGAATCCATCAACCGATCGTGGATAATAACACCAGAGGTTTTCGCATGATATGCGAATATCGTCAATTTCCGAGCCACACGACAAACAATGTGGATACAGGCAAGGTAGGATCCAACTAAACAATGGCTACATATGCACTACTGCATCACAGAAGGTGATATAGACATGGCCATCAGTGAATGTCCCAATTGATGGAGGATCCCATCCATTACCCGAGAAGTGTTGAAAATAACAGCAGAGGAAGAGGCGGTTCAGGGAGAAACACAGCCTCCAGAAATACAAGTGCCCAAGAAACTCAAAACTAGCCCAGGCAAGCCAACTCAGGCAGATGAAGGGCCAAAGAAGATAGCGGCCCAGATGGGGAAGAAGGAGAATACACAACCAACCGAGGAACAGTAGAAACAGGCTGAGGGAGCGCAGGAGACTGCCTCAAATCCCAACTCACAGGAACCAGGGGAAAATAAGAGACCAGTTGCGTAGGCAGGAGGCGGGCACAATAAATCAAAGGCACAAAGAGAATCATTGTTATAAAAATAGGACCGCAGAGAAATAAAATAAAACAAATGCGAAAACAAAACACAGAAGATACACAATACAATAGAGACATAGATTTACGTGGTTCAACCAGTGTGGGCTACGTCCACCAGGGAAATTGCCAGGTCCTTCCATTATTATTATCTAGGAAATGAAGGGATACAACCTACAAAAAAACCCGCTATAACTTCCTCTTCCTTCTCTCACAGTCTCCTATCTTAGAATACAATATTCGCCATCAACAATAGTCGCAATAAATTTCCCTCATAAAAGAGGGTTGCCTTCTAGGGAAAAAAACCCTAACATAATTTCTACCGTTAGATTTGTGACCTTATAATGAACGGTCCAGATTTACAATGAAATTACAATATACTTTTACAAGGCAATTTTTCCTTCAGGGGCTTCTCCCTCGAATCCCAACTGGGGGCCCTCTTGCCCCCAGACCCCCTAGCTGGGGGGATAGCCCCCCCGGACCCCGCAGAGGGGGTACCCACCCTCTGCACTCCCCCTTGTGGAAGATTGTACATACTTCTAGGGTGTAAATACTTCATGAAGTATAAACACGGCTGAAAGTAAAAAACCTCTGAATCAGGAAGATAATTAGGCTCCACAACCAACAATCTCCCACTTGGAGACTGATCTCAACAACTCCTCCGCTGTTGTATATGCTGGACTCTAAACCTTCTTGGACCTGGGAAATTCCTCATCTTCATCTTCATTCTTGAAGACCAACTGAAATTGAGCAGGAACTCAGTTTCTCCCTGGTTACTCCCTTTGTTAACATGTCTGCAGGATTCTAGCTAGTGTGTATCTTTTCCAACTTCAAATGTCCATCTTCCAAGGCGGATCGTATGAATTGGTACCTCAACTGTATATGCTTAGTATTCGAATGGAAGGATGATTTCTTTTCAAGATGAATGTCACTCTCACTATCACAGTACAACCTGCTATTCTCTCGCTTCTTTCCCAATTCCTCCATAAACCTTTGTAACCAAATCTTCTCTTTACTAGCCTCTGTAGCAGCAACATACTCTACCTCTGTTGTTGAAAGTGCAACAACCTTTTGCAGTTTCAAAATCCAACTTACTGTTGTTCCACCTATAGTAAACACATACCCTGTGGTACTCCTCTTGCTATATTTATCACCTGCCATATCTGAATCAACATATCCTTGTAGAACAATTTTTGAACCTCCAAAACATAATGCATGAGTAGTAGTACCTCTCAAATACCTGAGAATCCACTTTACTGCCTCCCAATGTTCTTTAACTGGATTGTTCATATACCTTCTCACAACTCCCACTGCATGTGCAATATCTGGTCTTG
>JZKD02S2348201.1:161742-188076 GCA_000966675.3 Picea glauca | reverse complement strand
CCTTGGAGAATTTACTCTCCAACCTATTCCAAGGCCCTATTCTTAAGCTAGTGTATGCACCCTACAAACAGAAAAGTCTACTTGATTTTATTTAGCGTTGCTTTTAATGGGCTTTCTAAATCTCAAGGTGCGGAAGTGAAACTGATGGTGTGTAAAAAAGACTCAAAGCAAAAAATGAACAAAAATGCTTGGGAACAAAAACTTTTGATAAAATGCAAACCAACAACTTTTCAACAAGAAAGACTTCTTTTTCTGAAATTACTAAGATTTTATGCAGTAAATATGAAGGACTTTCACTCAGATCTGCGAGCTACTTATACTAAACATGCACTGCAAAACTTATGCAACAAGACTTCTTTCCAAGCTACTGATGCAACAACACAATCCTCAAATCCAGAAGAAAATGAAATTTTTTTATTTTATTTTATTGCAAAATCACGCAACAAGGAAAAATGATGACAAGATCAAAACCAAGAGAAATAAACAGAAAACTCTGGCTTAAAGCACAGATCGCAAACAGAATCAGAGCGCAAAAATGCAACAAAGCAATCACAACAGCACCAATTCTAACACTTGCCTAAAAACCATAAAACAAAGATTTTTTCTCTTTTGTCTTTTTTTATCAAAAAATCAAATAACAAACACAAGCTAAGGGGGAAATGCCCTAACCTGCTGACTATGCAGCCCCAGACTCTAGACCCCTGAGAGGAGCTCTTCTCACCACAGGAGGGGATGACTGCCCCACCCAAGCTGAAAAGCTGCCAATCAAGCCCGCGACTGTCACCAATACAGCACGCGGGCAAACACGTGTTGAGCTTCTACAGAGCGCGGGTACCCGCGGGCTAGCCTTAAATAGGCCACGGGTCTGTATAAAATTTGAGATACAACAACACACAGACAGCCCAGACCTGAAAAAGGCCTCTGGTATTAACAACCAGGGTCTCTAAAAGGTTTCTGGGTGCTATTACTTCAACAGGAAAAGAAAAATTTGCAAAAGAAAAAAAAGGCAAAGAACAACTAACACACTAAGGTAGACTGAAAGCAAGACAGCAAACCAACAGAACCCAGACAGGATCCAGAAAGCCCCTTGAGAAGGTAAACTTCTGACAGGGAAGAGGGGACTACCTCTTTAAGCTTCCTGAGCTCTACACGCTACTGAAACCACTACAGCAAGCGTTCACACGCGGGTTGTAGATGGTTAGGGCGCGGGTACACGCGTGCAGGCCTTCTGCAGGCCGTGTGTACATCTGTGTGTCCCGAGAATAAATGTCAAGCGTCAGTCAAGGAAGACTGGTATTGATAACCAGGTTCCCTGCTAGCACTGACCTAACAGACAACAAAATAAACAAAGAAACAGCCACTGAACTTCCTTGAACTACCCAAAAGATCTTAAACCAAATCCTAAAACCCTAAGAGTAAGACTATCCCCAGTGGAGTCGCCAATTCTGTTGTGGGGTATTCTACCCTACAGACTAACAAGCTAGGGCTTTAAACTTGTACGCAGATCATGACCATTTAAGAAATAACTTTTAACCTCCTACCCAAACCTAAAACCCTTTTTCTCAGGCAAACATGAGAAGAATCAACTAACCTTTTTATCGACGGTTGAAGTAGATCCTCCGTTGAGCTTTTATCCTCTTGCTGTTGCTGCTCCTTCGACAAAGCGATCCTGCAATCAAGACAAAACTACGCATGCATGCTATTGATCTACCAGAGGGTTAGAGATTAAACATAAATCAAATAAAACATATGAGACTCATGTATTTGGGACGGGAAAAACATCTTTTTCATTAATCTCAATATGAACCAACTTACAATGATTATAGATACCGGCCACTGTTCCACGATCCTGATCCTGGGCTCCTCCTCTTCTTTTGTCCTCCAACTGCTTTGCTTGAATTCTCCTAAAGCTTGAGGAACAGCTAAAGGGTTGGGACAAAACGGACGTGGCAATTAGGCAGACATTCTTCGTTATGAATTTTCCCCCGTGGAATAGTACCCATACCCCTCCTTTTATAGTCTGGAAGGAGCTAGGGTTTTAGGCGCCCTCTCGTCCATGCATGGCTGGCAGTTCCAGTTAACTGACAAAAAGTTCTTCGTCCCGACGGAAACTTTCCTGATTTTTTTCTTTGTTAGGTAAACGCGGTCTATAGTGGGCCAGCCAACGTTCACACGCGTGCTGCAGAAGGCCTGCCAGCGTCCCAATGCGCCCAATGCTAGGTTAGGGCGCGGGTTACTTGATTGAGGATGTTTTTGAAGAGGCTGTTCAGCATGGCTTTGGTAAGGAAAAGCAATGAGTAGGCCTGATGCCAGGTAAGCAGGGATAGTGCAATTTAGGGTTATAACAATGATCTCCTATCTCATACTCAATCCTGGGTTGTAAACACCTGAGTCTTACAGCCACCCATTTAAAGCTATCTCGGTTGAGACTGCACAACGCATTCGTGTGTTGGGTTGCCTTCTGGTTTACCAGAAGGGCTGATAGTTTTAGAAGCTTTGTTGGAAACCTGAAAGACATGAACCCTGGGTCAATAACTTAGATGGTAAAGCAGGAAAAAGAGTAACAACCAACATCATGCATTTCTTGACGGGTTAAATGGATTGTAATTCTATATAATTGATTTGTTTAGTGTCAATAATCTTAATCAGAATTCATTAATTCCATTGACCTTGATGTTTCTGACACGAATATCAAGTATTTGTCTAAATAAGCTCATTTATTTTTACTTTAGGTAAAACTAAGTTTACATCACTTGCTAAGTTTTATTTATTTTTGAAGTTTCCGACATGAATATCAAGTAGTTGTCTAAATAAGCCCATTTCTTTTTTACTTTAGGTAAAACTAAGTTTACATCACTTGCTAAGTTTTATTTATTTTTGGGTTATAGAATTTCTTGGACTTGAAATATTCTTATGCCAACAAATGTACAATTGTTTTTCTTGTATTTCTAAAGAATCTTGGTTTGTACATAATTTTGCATATTATATATATATATATATATCAAAAGCCTTAGTCAAAGGATTATTTTTTCTAAGAATGTCATAATAGGGCTCTCATTGTTACATCCATGATGGTCAAGTGATGCACATAATTTGATGCCCATGGTAAAAGTTATTGATTATTACTTAATGTTTATTTTTAAAATTATATTGCAATTAAATCTAGTACAACGATTGATTTTATATATATATATATATATAATTAATCGTGTTATTTATTATTTATTCTCTTTTTCTTTATTTTTTCAATATATTAATCCTATGAATTTTGAACTTATACCATATCCACTATATATTTTTAGTAATGTTCCATCATATATATTTTGCATTCACATTTTTGTGCCTTGTCATGGTATGTAACCTCAATTTTCTTTATAAAATTCAATTCAACTCGACGATGAATAAAATCTTTAGTTCCATTTGAATATTTTAATATCAATATGTACAACTCTATTATATTTAGGATTGATTCTATAATCTTAGATACTTCTACAATATCCATTATACACCTTTAGTAATGTTCCATCATATATCTTTTGCATTCAAGATACTTTATACACCTTTTTGTACCTTGTCATGGTATGCAACCTCAATTTTCTTTGCGAAATTCAATGAAACCCGATGATGGAATAAAATATTTAGTTCCATCAAATATCTTAATATCAATATGTACAACTCGATTATATTTAGGATTGATTCCATAATCTTATATACTTACTTTTACAATATCCACTATACATCTTTAGTGATGTTCCATCATATATCTTTTGCATTCAAGATACTTTATATACATTTTTGTGCCTTGTCATGGTATGCAACCTCAATTTTCTTTGCAAAATTCAATGAAACCCGATGATGGAATACAATATTTAGTTCCATCAAATATCTTAATATCAATATGTGCAACTCTATTATATTTAGGATTGATTCTATAATCTTAGATACTTCTACAATATCCACTATACATCTTTAGTAATGTTCCATCATATATATTTTGCATTCAAGATACTTTATACACATTTCTGTGTCTTGTCATGGTATGCAACCTCAATTTTCTTTATGAAATTCAATTCAACCCGACGATGGAATAAAAGTTTTAGTTCCATCAAATATTTTAATATCAATATGTACAACTCTATTGTATTTAGGATTGATTCTATAATCTTAGATACTTACTTCTACAATATCCATTATAAATCTTTAGTAATGTTCCATCATATATCTTTTGCATTCAAGATACTTTATACACATTTTTGTGCCTTGTCATGGTATGCAACCTCAATTTTCTTTATGAAATTCAATTCAACCCGGTGATAAAGCTTTAGTTCCATCAAATATTTTAATATCAATATGTACAACTCTATTGTATTTAGGATTGATTCTATAATATTAGATACTTACTTCTACAATATCCACTATACATCTTTAGTAATGTTCCATCATATATCTTTTGCATTCAAGATATTTATGCACATTTTTGTGCCTTGTCACGGTATGCAACCTCAATTTTCTTTATGAAATAAATTCAACCTGATGATGGAATAAAAGCTTTAGTTCCATCAAATATTTTAATATCAATATGTACAACTCTATTATGTTTACGATTGATTCTATAATCTTATATACTTACTTTTACAATATCCACTATACATCTTTAGTAATGTTCCATCATATATCTTTTGCATTCAAGATACTTTATACACATGTTTGTGTCTTGTCATGGTATGCAACTTCAATTTTCTTTATGAAATTCAATTAAACCTGACGATGGAATAAAATCTTTAGTTCCATCAAATATTTTAATATCAATATGTACAACTCTATTATATTTACGATTGATTCTATAATCTTAGATACTTAGTTCTACAATATCCACTATACATCTTTAGTAATGTTCCATCATATATATTTTGCATTCAAGATACTTTATACACATTTATGTGCCTTTTGTAATGGTATGCAACCTCAATTTTCTTTATGAAATTCAATTCAACACGACGATGGAATAAAATATTTAGTTCCATCAAATATTTTAATATCAATATGTACAACTCTATTATATTTAGGATTGATTCTATAATCTTAGATACTTACTTCTACAATATCAATTATACATATTTTGTAATGTTCCATCATATATCTTTTGCATTCAAGATACTTTATACACATTTTTATGTCTTGTCATGGTATGCAACCTCAATTTTCTTTATGAAATTCAATTCAACCCGATGATGGAATAAAATATTTAGTTCCATCAAATATTTTAATATCAATATGTACAACCTATACATGCATGAAATCGACTAGCAAGTATTAAATCAACTAGGAAGAGAAGGGAAGACTAGGAGCACCTCAAGAGTGTGCAAAACTAGCAAAACTAGGTTCCGATGAAATGAAGATGCAGTGAAACTAGAGTTCTGTAGTAGTATTTTGATTATTTTCATTATGTCAATGTTTGTCTTATGTGTTTAATTGTTATGGGGAATATGGTTAGTTGTGGAACCCAATGGAAATTCCAAGACCGAGGCAGAAAACAATGAACTAATCCTATGTTGTCAATGCCAAGTCTGAGGCACAAAAGAAGTTGTAGACAAGAACCACCAAGGGTTAATATCCACCCAACTTACTTCCCTGAAACCCGACCGTGAACAATTTTTCAGAGGGTTTTTATTTGTTTTTTCTTGTGTTCCTTTGTAGGATAAGGTTTTTTGGCACACTATTTTAGGTTAATGGACGAGTTGGAAAGTGTGGACTGGGGCATTGAAAATGATAGGATAGAAGGCAACAATTTTACATCTCCACAACATATTTGTTGCAGAAGATTACTGTTAGGGAACCCACCGAGGGGTCGGGCTGTGGAACTTAAAGTTGTGGTCAAAACAAATAGAGATACTGGAAAATATGGTTGGGGATCATTTATCCCTAGTCAGGTGATGGAGGTACAAAGGATGAAACTATCAGAGGAAATTGGGGCCTTACAAAAAATACCCTCTGCTAAATCCCCCATTTCCATCCACTAGACATTTGTCAGGAGAAATGCGGGGTGATTCGAAGGGATACATGTATTTGAAAGGAGTGATTATGTGTATGGGGGAGATCAGGGTGGGATAAAAAACATCAAGAAACCATCCAATTTATACCCAGGTGGTGGTGTGCAGAGCTCAGTGCAGGCTGGTAGAAATTGCTCTGGTGAAAAAGAGAGAGTTAGAAGAAGGCTTAAATATTTTAAGGTGAAGGAATCCATATATCAAATGACTTTTGTGAAAGACATTGAACTAGAACAGGTGGAAGTGGTGTCTAGAAAATCTTTAGTAGGTAGGTTCGAATATATAAATCCTAGCAGAGAGGAAGTGGTCAAATGGTTATCAGAAACATGTAAATCCTTTTTGGGTTATTTTCCGTGTTACACAAACATGTTAAAAGGTTGGGTCTATTTTCAGTTCCTAATGGAGAAGGATGCTTAGAAGGTATTGAAATAATTTTGGGTTCTAGGGAAGGGTTCCCTAGTGTTGTCAAACTAGCATGCAAACTTCAATCCATTGCGAGAGCCTGTGGTAAAAAGGAATCTCTGGCTATTATTACCGAGCTTTCCTATGTAGTTGTGGACGAAGGATATATTTATTGAAGTTGAAAATACCGTAGGTAAATTCTTCTTCATTCATGAAGACCATATTTTCTCATTGGATAGAAGAATGGCATGTGTGTCGGTCGAATTGGATGTAACATGGGGTTTACCGATGGAACTGGACATTCTATGGGGTAATATAATAGTGGTTCAAAGACTGGATTACCTCGGTATCCCCTTTTGGTGCTATTCATGCAGAAGGACCGAACATCTCCGTGACCACTGCATAGGTTTTATGGAGGGATACAAAAATGTTACACAAGACTTGCAAGACCAGAATGTGTCTGAGGAGATATTTGAAAACCCTCGAGGCCTTTTACAGTTGGGTGAAGGAGGGGTCTGTGAAGATCATCGACAGGAAAGAACTGCAACTAGAGCTCAAAATGAATATTTCAAAGGTATTTTTGAAACCCTTTTCCCTTTCTTGTCCAGTCAAATGTCTGAGAGTGTTTTTGAAACTGAACGTAGCTACAAAAACTCGGGAAGATGCAATGAGAAAACTAGGACTATATCCTTAGGGTCCCTAGATCCTTCACCACCCAGAGAGCCTTTTCGGGAGGTTAGCAATACACTAGGGGATATTAACTCAAGGAATTTCTCTTTAGCACAATACTTGACAACAATCAGAGCCAATGTTCCCTAGGAAGTTGTTTTAGATAAGGGAGGGGAAAACCCTAGTCCTGATATTATCTTAGATGCGAAGGATGCCCTCTTAGGAAATCTTTTAAACCATGCAAGGTGTGATATGGATGTTCTCCCCTTTGAAACTCACTAGTTAGGGGAAGGTGTGAAGGGAAGGGATATTTCCTCTCTAGAATCCTTCGATATTGAAGTCCTGAGTAGAAAACCCTTGAAAATCTTCTCTGACAAACAAAAAAACAAGCCCGGTATGTAGGCAATAAATTCAATTCTCTATCAAAACGTGACTATTGGGAAAAACATAATGGAAAGAAATTTTTATAATAGAAAAGAGGGTTCCTATATTGATAGAGATGGGGAGCCTTTTTACTTTAGTCCAATATCTGGAAAAAAGGTCGTAGTGGGAGAGGAATTTGATAAACAAGTACCAAAAAATAGGGCACTTAGAGAAGAGAAGCCTTCTGTGGGTGTTAAAAAATGATCATATTTTCCTACAACATTAGGGGAGTTGGGGGTGCTCCTAATATTTTATCCCTCAAAATATTATTCTATAATATTAGACCGGATATTTTCCTAGTACATGAATCCATGTGCGAGGGTTTCGAGGCATGTGAATATTTCTTAAAGGTACTTCTAGTGTGGGAAGTGAGTTCCATTGATGTTAAGGGGATTTCAGAAGGTTTATTAGAATACTGGAATCCCATATGTGTTGACTTCAAAACCTTCTCTGTCTATGTTGGTATGATGCTGGAAGGTGGGATTAAAGGGTGGAAGGAAAATTTTAGAATCATAAATTGTTATGGACCTTACAAAGATAGACTGGTCTTTTGGGAAAACATCAGAATTGAGGGTCTCCTAATGGAAAATAGATTGATTTTTTCTGGTGATATGAATTTCACACTTTCTGAGTATGAGTCTTGGGGGCCCCGGGCCAAACAAGATGAACATATGGACTACTTCAATCAGCTTCTCATCAAAAACAAAGTGTTGGATGTAGATCCCTGAAAACTCACTCCCACTTGGAGAAATGGGATAATTGGAATGGAGGGGATAGGGAAGAGATTAGATAGATTATTACTTTCTAAAGGAATGGAAGAATTTATTGGTAGATATCGATCATGGGTTATTGGATCAAATATTCATATCACTGTCCAGTGACCTTCCAAGTCGAAGTTGATCAGACTTATAAAAGTTACCCTTTCAAATTCAATCACTTCTGGCTCCAAGAGGAGGATTCTAGGTTGCTTGTCAAAGCGGTGTGGCAGGAGGAAAATTCTTTGGAAGGTGACACAACAATGGAAAAAATTAACAGAGGTCGGAAAAAGAACTATCATATGGGAGAAAAATAAAAAGAAATCCATGCAAGCTGAATTAATAAAAATTGAGGAGGAAATTGTCAACTTCTACATAGCAAATGCAGCTGGGGTTTTCACTCGGATGGAAATGGATAGGATGGAGGTTCTTGGGAATAATAAATTTGAGATACTATTAATTGATGAAGAAACATGGAGGTTGAAAATAAGAGTTGTTTGGTTACAAAAAGGGGATAATAATACCAGTTTTTTCACAACTATGCAAATTGTAGAAGACTGCATAATTCTATTTGGGATATTAAAGACAACCATAGAAATGAGCTAACCATAGGAAAGGACATTGAGAATAAAGAAACATCCTTCTTTACCAATTTATTCTGGGATCTAAGGGATATGGTTATAACATAACAATTGGAGGTGCTCAAAAAATACCCCAGATTTTTCTCTGAGGAAGAAGGCCACATGATAGGGAGACTAGTCTCACTTGAAGAGATTAAATCAGCTCTAAATATATTTTCAAAAGAAAAAATCCCAAGACCAAATGGTTGGCCTGTGTAATTCTTATTGGATTTCTTTGAGACAATGGGCAAGGATGTTATGGAAATTGTAGAAGAATCTAAAAGAATGGGGATTGTGAAGGGAGCCATCAATTACACCTACTTAACTTTGATCCCAAAGTGTGGGAAACCAAATACTTTTCAGGATTTTAGACCAATTTCTCTGTGTACCTTAATTTATAAGATTATAACAAAAATAATTTCCAATATGATCAAGCCTATTCAAGAAAATTTCCTGACCAAGGAGAAATTTGGATTCCTGGAAAATAGACAGATCATGGAGGCAATTGGAATTGCACAGGAGGGAATGCATTCTATGAAAATAAAAAAGATGGAAGGTTTAATCTTAAAAATGGATCTCATAAAAGCATATGACAGGGTAAATTGGGACTTCTTAAGACTTTTGTTGCTACAAATTGGCATACCCTATGAGTTCACTGAACGGATTATGGGATGTGTCCACACAAAAAACTTATCAGTAATGATCAATGGAGCTCCTACAGATTCCTTCAGGAGTAGTAAAGGACTAAGGCAAGGCTATCATGTTTCTCCTCTGTTATTTCTACTGGTTATTGAGGGACCTAGCAGATATATACTAAAAGAAAAAGAAGAGGGTGATCTGGTGGGAATTAGGATAAGTGCCAACAAATTTATCACTCGGCTGCTATTCGTTGATGATGTGCTCATGTTTGGGATTGGTATTGTTTGAGAGTGGCAGACATTACATCATGTGATTAAGGTTTTTTGAAAAGAATCAAGAATGGAATGTATCTCTCTAAAATCCAATTTTTTGAGGAATGGAATTAAGTATGATATCTTTGCACAGATTGAGACAATGTTTCCTTACAAGACTGAAACATTGGAGAAAGGCTTGACGTATCTAGGATTTTATCTCAAGCTAAAAAACTACTATAGTGTTGGCTTCTTCTTGTCTATGAAGGGGTTATGAGACCCAAGGTTTGGGTTTGACCATGACCAAAAAATCCTCAAGACACCAGACCTTTCAGCATGACCTTCTTGTGCAGATGAAGTCTCATCCGAGGTATCTATTGGGGCTGCAAGAATCAGGTTTTTGTAGCAGTAAGGGAAAGGGAGGTCGATGTGTGAGCCATTCTTCTTGATCTTAACTTATATATGTTCTTGATTATTACCTAAACTATCACAACAATACTTGAACATTACAACATAACAAATCCATAGACTAAATTCATTCTGCAAAGTATATCATCATTCAGGAATGCTTAAAGACAAGTAAGAACACAAGACACAATATCCTCTCTAAAGTATTTCTTTATTCATCTTCTTTCTTACTAACTGACTATTACATTCATTATCTTTCTATAGCCTCGCTTATTGCCTATGCACATAATCTCACACTTACATATGCATACATCGATCTCCCTATATCTCTATGTGTGTATATATGTATATCTATCTCTGTATATGTATATATCCCTATCACCAAATCCCATTACATATTTATACCCCAAAATATAGGGTTTCAAGTTCTATTCTTATCTATCCCAAAATAACCCATTATAATGCATGGCATAGCCATCTTGAGTTAACTGGCTATTTTCCTTCTTCTACTTCTTATCCTTTATACAACTTTTATGTTGTCCTTCTATTTCTGGAAAGTCGCACTATCGTCATTTGTTCTTTGTTTTCTTGCTCACTTGCTTTATCCTTTTGTCTTTACGTTGTCTCCATCCTTCACGTCCTTATTCGCCCTTTCTATCTTCTGCGTGAATCCTTCCTTCTGCGTGATTCCTTTCTTCTGCGTGAATCCTTCCTTCTACGTGAATCCTTCCTTCTGTGCGATTCCTTCTTACTTAGATTTTTCTCAAAATTATATCCAAAAAATTCTTATCCAATAGGCCCCCAACACTCACCTGTGGCTCATCCTGAGCCACTCAGGCCTGTTTCCTTTTCTTCCATGCTACAATGAATTGTTGCGTCATGGCCTTATATGTTTCCACCTTTATGACAATGGTGGCCTCTTTGGTGGTGCCATGTTTCTGACTGCTTAGTTGGTCTTGTTCTTGTGCTTTCTTTATGTTTCTTCACAATACACCTTATAGGGTCCTCCTTTTCCCTCTTGAAGACCCTTTCTTCATGATGGAGGCTTAAGTATAGATGGTGACATCAGGAGGCGTGTCTTCGAGGGGGCCAACATCGCTTCTCAAAGGCATAATATTTGGTAAGCCTCCTCTTCCTGTAATTGTCTTCTTTGTCGGTAATCTATTGAGGTTGCTTGAGGCCGTTAGCCTCCTCCTTTCCACCTACATCTTTTGGCCACATCTTCTGTTTCAATTGGGGCGTCGTATACGAGGTCAATTTCCTGGAAACATCACTTTTAGTGATATCCTGATATATTGCCTTCTCTTTTACAGTCATGAAGCGTTCATAACCCATGAAGCAAATATTGACTCTGGTCCAGTTGTTGTGCAATATTACATAGGAAACGATGTGATTCCATTATTTTGGTATGCACTCAACACCTAAGTATGGGTCCCCAACTAGCTCCAATACTGGTTATTCTTTGATAACGTCTTGGTCCATAAACTTCAGGTTGGTAGGTTTGTCTACCATATCGACTTCCTAACTCAGTTCTGGGGGAGTCGATGGTATTTCTGGAGGAGCTTTCCCCATTTTTTGAACATGCCTACTTGGCGAGTGGAAGCTCGACTCTATTCTCGATGAGTCTCTCTTATATGCTCAATGTGATATGCAAAAATTTGGTTCCACTTACAGTGTTCTTATGTTGTGGTTTTGTGTCGACCATACCTGTCCCATCTTGTTTTAACTAAATCATCCCCTACAGCACCGGATTTGATGAGTTGTTCCATCATTGCATCTTAATTACAAAATCCATCAGGTGAGTTCTCCTGCGTACCATCGATCAACTGTAATTTCTTACGGCTTCCTTGAATAAATGTTGATATGACACTTTAATGACCCGTCACACCATCCATCTAGCTGTATTTTATGTTTCTGACTGTAGTTAATGGTATTTTCATGTCGACCTGTGCAGTAATGCATTGCTCATTGTAGGTGGGCCTATCCATATCTTCTTGTTGAACTTGACGCATTATTCACTTCGTGTAAGATGATCAGTCCAACTACGCAAGTTCTGATACCTTGGGATTCTGGTTACTCATTTTCTATCTCCTATCACTACCTTTTTGTTGTTTTACTTTCCTTTTTATACTTTTTATTTTGTTTTTCTTACTTTTCTTACTATTATGGTACACCTACTATAATACAGATGTTTTTACGCTGCACTGGTCACTGAGCAGATGATCGAATGTCTCTATAGAGCTTCAGTCCACTTCCATTCACCATTCCATCCAGGATATGTCCATACAAGGTTCCCAACTGCATAGCACCTATCTATGTTATATTTTGGATCACATACGGCCCTAACTAGTGCATGTGAAACTTCCCTGGGTGCTACATATACTTATTGTCATAGAGTAGTACCAGGTCGTTGACTTGGAATTTCTTGGCTCTAATATGTCGATCATGTTATGCCTTCTCTCTAAATTTCTGCACTTGTTGACGGAATTCATCCATAAACCTTTCCTCCTCAAGCTAGACTAACTATGCTAGTATCTTGTCTATTGTACCTGTTTCTGAGAGCTCAGTGATGGTTGCAATGCGCATACTAGGTACAATGAAATATGTTGGCATTACTGCTTCCTTTCCATAGACAAACCGAAATGATGTCTTCCCGTTCATCTTCTTACTTGTAGTTCAGTATGCCCATAGTATCGCATGGATGCGTAAGTCCCAATCTTCTCTTCCAACTTTGCAGATCTTTGTTAAAGAATTATCCAAAATTTTATTGAAAGATTCTACTGTGCCATTAGGCTGAGGGTGATATGGTGCATTGTTTTTATGATGAATATGAAATTCCTTAGTTAATGCAACAATGGTTTGGTTAAGAAAGTGCATACCTTGATCGCTAAGTAATATGTGTGGGCATCCAAACCTGGTGACTACATTCACAAATAGAAATCGTGCATCAGCCTTTGCAGTGTAATCAACAATTGGTGTTTCTTCTGGCCACCTGGTTAAATACTCGATCATAGTGATGATGTATCTTTTTCCTGATCTCCTTGCTCGTGGGTTGATGGGACTCACAAAATCAATAGCCCACTTATAAAATGCTTGCAACGTAACTTGTGGATTTAATGGCATGTCGTCGCATCGATATAATTTACTCACTCTTTGGCATACGTCGCAGGATTGACAATACTCCTTCGCATCCTTGAATAGTGTAGGCCATCAAAGTTGTGCGCATAAAATATTATGTGTTGTTTCCTTCCCCGTGTAATGTCCTCCGGCAATCTCATCGTGTGTTTCCTCTAATATGGATTTTCTTTCATGTTCCAGTATGAAACAACTCAAGATTCCATCTTCCCCTAACTTATACAAGTTCCCTGCAATTATTTCATAGTTTGTTTCCTTAACTACAAATTGCTTCTTCTACATCATCATCATGTCAGAAGGAGTGACACTTGTAGGTAGAAACTCCACAATGTCCAGGAAATAATCATTCACCATCATGACTGCGAATCACTGTGCATCCGAGAAATTATCATCTAAGTTCCCTACATCATCTCCTATCAATATCTAGAAGATATGATCTGGTCTTGCATTCAGTTTCTCGAGTTTGACGATTACCTCAAAATCATATTCTTGAAATAGTAACAACCATATACATATTCTTCCTCCTAAGACATGCTTATTGACTAAGTATTTTAATGCAGAATGGTTTGTGTACATCTTGAAGTGAGACCCAAGTAGATAATTTATGAACTTTTGGAGCACATGGACGATGGACAGGCCTTCCCGTTTGGTAGTAGTATATTTTTTTTCAAATATAAACAGTTTCCTACTCGCGAATGCAATCAGATGATTGATTGTGCCTTCGCTTGGTTGTGAGAGCACTACGCCTAGTGCAATGGATGATGCATCAACATGGACTCGAAACTCTTTGTCCCAATCTGGGAAGACTAAAATGGGTGCAATGACCAGTCTCTATTTCAGTGCGTCCAACCCCTTCTCGAAATCCTCATTCCATTGGAACTTGACTTCTTTCTTCAACAACTTTTCCATGGGTGTTGTAATCTGCGTGTAACCTTTAATAAACTTCCTATAATAACTTGTATCGCCCAAAGTTTCTCTTAGTTTCTTGGCTAAGGTCGACAGTGCTAATTCCATAATAACGATGATCTTGGATGGTTCAACGAATAGGCCTTGCTTGCATACGATATGTCCTAGTAGAATTTTGAATGGTGCAATAAATATGCATTTCTTTAAGTTCAACAAAATATGACACTGTTTTCATTGATCTAACATGAGCTGAAGAACTTTGATATGATCCTGTAGTAGACTGAATATCGTCCAATCGTCTAAGTACACTTCCAAAAAATTATGGATGAACTCTTTGAATGCGGCCACAACCATGAAGGATTAGATTCTGTCACTGAGAGGGGGGGTGAATCAGTGACACAACAATTATATCAATTTTTCATTTATTAATGCAAACAGAATTTTAACACAGTATTTTATCGTGGAACCCAAATGGGAAAACCACAAACTCTTTTCTATTAACTACACAATTTGTTTTACATGTTACATAGAAGGAAGATGCACTTCCTCTTTGATCAGCACCAACTGATTAGGATGCACCCACACCCTGGTTTACCAGCACCAACTAGTAGAAGGCTACGACTCCCTGTTTAGTCAGCTATAACTGAAAATGAAGCACCAACTCCCTCTATAGGCACCAACATACCCTTGCACCACCCAACCACCCTTAATGCATAGGTATTAGCTTTTCTTTCTGGAATCTGCTTCAACTTTTGATCTTCTGATATGGATTGCAGAGACACCTTCTTCTCACCACTTTTTCTCATTTATATACTCTTCAAACGGGTGTGAAATTTAAAACATCGTGTCCCTTTATTTGAACCATTATACCTTTTCATTTAAAATGATAAACTAAACTTTAATTGATATCATTTTTCCTTTTTATTCTTTATTCATATTTTCATGATTTATTCTCTTTTAATCATGACTGTGTATCGGTTCATTTTACCGTGAAGGTTTTTCATGAATTTATCACAGTCATGGATCAATTTAATCCTTTATACTCGATATCAAATCTCTTTTACTTCACAGAGACCAAATTTTGTGGAGGTGCTTCCTTCAAGCCATTTCACATGACCGTGTGTTACACAACCACTGGCTCAACAATTTTGGCAATGCAATACACTCTGCAATGTCAAACCTCTTTACCATATGACCAATGGTGGTGACCTCACACTTTAGGCAATTAGACCAAATGAGCGTTTGAGCACTTATCAGTTCAATGCCCATGATTCATCCTCCTGACGAGATAGATGACTGACGGACTTTCGGTGTTTAGACATTCAAGTCTTCGTGACTTCACACTTTACTAAACTCATGATCACGAAATCGCCAAAACAATCAGACGGTTCAAATTCCCCACTGAGATGGACCGTTGACGGGGTTTCGGCGTTTCAGGCATTCAAATCTTCATGACTTCCAATTTCAGAATTCCTGATCACAAAATTGTCGGTCAGATCGGATGTGTCATATTCTCCACGAAGATGGATGGTCGTCGGTTCTTTGGCATTTTCTCATCGGGTCTCATTACCTCCAACAACTCGAAAATACTGATTAGGATATCGCTTAAATGATCGTGTTATCGCACTAAATTGCCTTGGGTCTTTTTAGTATGTTTGCAATCCTTTTTTAAACCTTAGATTTTAATTTTTTCTTTTAAGGTCTCAATCCCTTTAAAATTTATGATTGGTAGGACCCCTTGGATGATTAAAGTTTTTTAGTCTTAGCTCTAATTTGATCCTCAAATTGATTTTTGATCCTTAAACCATTTCTAGCTCATGTTTTATTTTGGTCCCCTTCATGATTTGTCCCTAGGTCGATCACTCCCATGACTGTATTGATGTGACACTCCTCTCTCCTCACTCATGACCTCCTAGGCATACCTCAACATCCTTGCTTACCTTTCTAATCACATTTTGAAGTGGATGTGTTGCCTACTCATCAGGTCGTTCCGTAGCGCCTATCACATTCATCACACTTCCACCTCGAGCCATGATTACCACGACTGATGTCATGTCCCTTGTTTTCAGTGCCAGAATTCAGTTAAATATGCCTTTAAAGATCTTGCATTTATGAGCTTTGGTAATGGGTGCTAATTTGAAAGACTCAACAGTGCTGCACTGTGCAAATTCATAAGTTTTGATCAGGCGACCGCATGTCAACCAAATCCGATGCTGAGAAATATTCCAAAGCCGAAGCTCTCTCAAATTTCATCCTAAGATTGCTTTGAAGATCTCAACAGGTGTCTACTCCACAGGTATCCCATGTTTCCTCCTTTGCATATTGAATTTTTACAGGAAGTTTGTGCTCGTGTTTTGGTTTGCTAAGTTTTCACAACGATAAAGGATCCATCTTTGTATGATAGCTTCACCTCATCTCTTTTTCAAACATGTAAACCTCACGGCCCGTATATGAGTCAGATTACTGTTGCCTACCTTATCCATTGAAGTTGCAAGCTCTTGACTAGTCTATCCTCTGCGTATGTGTTGCGCTACCTAGAGGCGCTGCTTAACCTCTCGTTGCTTCCCCTGCCTCCTTTCATCTCGAAATCAAATGTTATACTTAGTTGCATAGGGTCAGCCTTGTATATTTGAAACCCCATTCAAAGCGTTCCTGATCATTACCATCCCTTAAGCCTTTCAAGATCCCTCATTCTAAGTCATGGAGACCCCTAAATCGAAGAAGGCACACAAGGGAGGCAAGATAGTTAGGACAAAATCGGTGGACATGCATCTTTTTGATACAGAGCCCATGGCAAGAGAGGCCTTTCAGAGAGTAGGGTGTCTCTCTTTCTGTTAGAACATGCAGAGAGGCCACCTGGAAGTAGAAAAAGAGTTTGCATTACATTTTGATGGTAGGAAAACCAAGGTAGGGGATTTGGAATTTGAGGTAATTGAAGCCTCTATCTCAGCTGCAATAGGGATCCCCATTACAGGTGAAAATTGGTTCAAGGCCATGGTTTTGAGTTCATCCTTTGCTAAGGATCTCTTTAAACCTAAATATCAAACCAATGAATTGTCTAAGAGTATGCCAATAAGTCAATTGGTTGAACAGTTTGACAGATTATTGAAGATCATACAGAGATATTTTACTTGTGAAGGGAGATTTAACACATTGTACCATTACCACATAAGGTTGTTGCTGCATTTTATTGGTAAGGTTGAGATGAATATTCCCTATTACTTGTTAAGAAGCATAGTTAAAATGTCAGATAGGGTTCAAGCCAAATCTAAGGATGTGGATTCTAGCCTTTTCCACTTTGGATTAATCAGAATGCTAGTATCTGAGGAATTGGGTAAGAAAGAGATTTCATGGGAACATTTTGTGGTTACCTCTCATTTAAAGTTGGATCTAGCACCAAATCCTCAATCATAGAAGGCAAGTCCTTTGTCACCCACTAGTACTTCTAAAGAAGGGACCAATAGGAAGAGAAACGACAGAACCCCTATTCAAGTTCCAGAGATCAGCAAGCAGGTCATAGAGGTTGAGGAGGAAGTTTTTCCTTCTCCACACAGATAGTTTTCACCACCTCCTCCACTAGGGTTAGAAGAGATGCCTTCTTCTACCAAAGTTGCATCCAAGAAAGGGAAGAAGCTCCTATTTCCCTCTTCTCCTCCAGCAGTTGAAATCAGAGGTAAAATACCTTTCACAAGGTCATCAATTCCTAAGGAGGTTTTCAAAGAGTAGTCCTTACCTAAGCCCCCTATTAAAAAAAAGAAGGGTAAGAGCATTGAAAAGCTTGTGGAGGAAAAATTAGAAACCCTTATTCAGAGGAAGAAGGGTAAAAGTAGTTCTCAGTCTACTGAAGGGAAACAAGAAACCCCTGTATAGAAGGGTAAGGATAAAGGTACTAAAAAACTTTGGAGAGTAAATATGAAACCTCTGAGAAAGGCATTGAGAAACCTATTGAAAGAAAAGATGAAACCCATGTGTTGAGAAAGAAGAATAAAAGTAAAGTCATCAAAGAACTTGATGAGGTAGACAAGCCACTTCCCATGCAGGAGGAAGAGGAGTTTGAGAAAAATCCTAGTGAGACTGTACATGCCACTGGTCCTCCTGACAGTCAGACCTACAAAAGACTTATCAATAAACTTAGAGATGCAAGAAAAGAAATAGCTCATCTTAAAGAAGAAGATAAGGTCAACTTGGCTCATATTAAAGAGCTCATGGATGGTTACAGTCACATCCTTGACTTGGAAATATTTGCAGCAAAGAGGGGCCCAACCCCTTCATAGACAGCTAAGGAATCTCTACAGGAAGAACAGAGGCTTCCAATCTCAGAACAGGAAGCTAAAGGCAGAGTTGAATCATTTTCAAGATGAGGTATCCCAAAGAAATCTATAGGTGTTGGTTGAAGCTTCCATTGAAGATGAAAAACCAGCATATAAGGAGAGCACAGCTACACCAAAGAAGCATGTCAATGCTAAGAAGAAGAAGTTTGTTGTGTCAATTGAAGATCCTCTTTCTACCAGAAAGAGTATGAGGTTAAGTGTCAAAATGACAAAATAGCTGGTAAGGGTAAGTCCCATTTTTGAGGATGCACCTTTTTGGGAGGATTAACCAATATGCAAATATTATCTCTACCATCTATACAGGCTTCTAAGATCTTAACTATTCGGGTTTTGGGTTTTTGCTAAGTGCTAGCTTCCTCATTGGTAGAAGGCACTACCTATTGTGCAGTCAAGTCTCTTGATTAAAATGGTTTTGTCATCATGAAAAACCATAAATGACTCTGCACATGTTCAAGGATTGAAGGCACTACATTTTTGTAATGCTACCCAAACCTACACACAGATGCAGCGTAAGAGGCACTACCTAATGATGCTACCTAATATTTCACAGAGGGAAAATAATTGGCACACAGGCGCAACATAGAGGCGATACCTATAGGCGCTACCTAATATTGAACAGAGAGCAGAGTCTGTACACATATGCAGCACAGTGACACTACATATAGGCGGTACCTTTTCTCCTTGTAGTGCGCTACCCAATTTTTCTACCCAAGGAAGTTGTCAATAAAGACCAGGGATCTATGAGGACCAAGCTAACAAATTTTGGATAAATTGATGATGAAGAAGGATGGAGAAGAAACAACTAGCATTATGAAGACAACCACATGCCTTGAAGGACACATGGCAAACAAGGAGCTTTGCAACAAAAGGGAATCAATTCAGTTTGAATTTTAGTTGGATTATTCACCAACATTTTCCTGTTTTATAGCATAGATGGTTAGATAAGTTGTTAGAGAAAATAAATGTTAGAGTTTTTCAAGGGAAGGGGGCCAGCTCGTACCTCCAGTTGTTGCCTCTCTTTTTTTATAAATAGATAGATCATTTGCTTTGGTAGGTTCGGATGGTTGAGCAAGGCTCCCTTATACTGCAATATTTTGATGAAGTAATTGTGATGTAGTGATGTACTGGACTTAAGACTTTTTGATTAATATAAATCATCTTCTCTTTCAGTTTATTTGCTTCTGATGCTAAATGTTCATGCTTTGAATGATTCACATGAATGTTTGTGGTGATGTTATGATGGATGTTTGATCATTATGTTATCATGATGCTTATTTAGCTTCCTTAGTTTCTTAGTTCAAGAATATATTGTATTAAGAAGCTTTCCTCCTTAGGCTCTTGTTGACCTGATGTTTACAGCAACCCATACACTTATCTTAGTCAAGTCTTCCATCTATTCATACTTATTCCCAAACTAATGATTGAAATTAGCCAAGACCTTAATTGTTTGTGTATGCTAGCCCTGTTACTTGAGTTAGAACATTATCACTTGACTCCTTTTCCATTTGACCCTTTAAACACCCTTACATTCACTTATAACTTGATGGGTACCGGGCTTGCCTTCCATGTGATCTGAAGGTGACTCCTAGTGCTAACAGATCGAACGACTCACATTTGTTTTGCGAAGACAGATCAACGGTTTATATTTTATCCTTACATTTATTAATCTGATGGCCAGGGCTTAATCAAGCATTGAGATGGATGGTTGCCAAGATTTCAGAACATTGGGCGAGTGATGTGGTGAAAAATCCCGGTATGGCATCACCAAAACGATCGGACGGTTCACATACGATATAGCCAAAATGATTGGACGGTTCGATTTTTATTTCACGGAAATAGATCGATGGTTCATAGCCTTGGTGATCCGACGACTGACGGGGTTTCATCATTCCTATGATAAAGGGGGGCCGATGCTCCAACTCCCGGTATCCAAAATGTCACTCTCGTCAGATCGACAATCCATGTCACTCCTCCTTTGCTTTGAATCTAACAGTCTACGTCGCTCCTCCTCCTAAGCTTTTGGAGCTTAATTTTTGGGGTTTTAAACAAACCTCATCGTTGATCTTATGCCACGCTTATCCTATCCTTCCACTTTGATATGATCCAACGGTTGTTGAGGCTCTTGAAGCAGATCAGAGGTCGAAAACTTCCTCTATGCAAGTATGCTAGATCTAACGGCCCATGGCTATTTGTTCCTGTTGTCTCTAGCAATCTCTACCGTCCATCGAGATTATCGATGGCTCCTTTCTCTGAACTTGACGCCATCCCTTCTCATCTTAACTCAACTCTCATCCTTCATCTGATCTCTTTCAAGCCTCTATCCCTCCCGATCTTGATTCATAGGAACATTTTTTATCCTATCGTGATCAACAATAATCACGAATTTCTTTTTCTACCTGATATACTTTGCAATGCACTCTTCCTATTTTCTCTTCCTCCTGAGCTTGCGCTATCATCCTCTTCACATTGTTTGACATCTTATGCTTAACTGATATGCTTGTTGACATCAATGACAATATCAATTGTGGTAATTCTTCATTAACAACAGATCATCAATTCGATTGTTGACATCAATGACAATCTATCCAACAATCTCCCCCTTTGTCATTGAGGGCAACACACTAAATTCATATTGAAAGCTCCCCTTGCGATGATGCTTTCCTCTTATGAGGCTTTTCTTTTTATGAATTTTCTCTCCCCCTTTGACATCAATGGAAAAGGGTTTATTTTCCTATGATCTGTCTGTATAAGCACGTTTATGACCGCTAGTAATACCTCCTGCAATCACACTTTTTCTGTCATAACTGAATGACTCCTTCTGTCATTGATTGCTATCTCCCCCTAAATAGGTGCCAACTAATGCATTATTTTCTTGAGAGATTTAGGTAGGAAGAAGGATTACTCCCAATTTTTGCCTGAGATATTCAAATAGATCTCTGCTTAAGGGTTTTGTAAAAATATCTGCCACCTGTTCTTGTGTTGGAACATATTCCAATTTAATGTTCTTATTTTCAGCCTGACCTCTTAGATAGTGGTACTTTATGGGAATGTGTTTCGATTTTGAGTTCTGAATTTGGTTCTTAGAGAGACTTATCGTGCTTGTATTATCACAGTGGATAGTTGTGGGTTCTTCAAATACTATTTTGATGTCTTGTAGAGTTTGTTTCATCCATTCCACTTGTGTGCAACATTCTGCTACTGCAATATACTCAGCTTTAGTGCTAGACAGAGAAATTGAGGATTGTTTCTTGGTTATCCAAGCAACCAATGATTCTCCCAAAAAGAATGCTCCTCCACTTGTACTTTTTCTATCATCTACACTTCCTGCCCAATCAACATCTGAATAGGCTTTTAACGTAAATGAGTCCTTGCTAGGGTACCACAAACCAAGATCTATGGTTCCTTTCAAATATCTAAAGATTATTTTCACAGCTTGAACATGGCTCTCCTTAAGTTCTACCTGGAATCTAGCCACCATCCCAACAACTTTCTTGACATCAGGTCTGGAAACTGTTACATAGAGAAAACTGCCAATAATTGATCTGTAGTGTTTTGGATCTACAGTATTGGACTCATCATTCTTTCTTAGTTTGCATCCAATTGTCATAGGTATACTAATAGGTTTTCAATCCTCTAACTGGAATCTCTTAAGCATATCCTTGACATATTTAGACTGATGGATAAAGACTCCCTTTTTGGACTATATTATTTGTAATCCAAGGAAGAAATTTAATTCGCCAAGCATAGACATTTCAAATTCTTCCTGCATCATCTTAGCAAATTCTTCACTCATTTTTATATTATTACTACCAGATATGATATTATCAACATACACTTCCACAATGATCAAGTTATTACCATCAATTTTGCAATAAAGATTGTTGTCTGCTAATCCCCTTTTGAGGCCTTGTTTTTGTAAATAAGAGTCTAGCCTTGCATACCATGCTCTGGGTGCTTGTTTTAATCCACAGAGTGCCTTCTTTAATTTACAAACATAGTCTCTTTTAATGGTTATTTGGAACCCATCTGGTTTCTCAATATAGACTTCCTCTTCTAAATTTTCATTGAGAAATGTTGATTTGACATCCATTTGGTACACTTTAAATTTTCTGTAGCTGGAGAAAGCTAAGAACATCCTAATTGCCTCTAATCTAGCTACATGTGCAAATTTTTCTTCATAGTCTACTCCTTCAACCTAAGCATAACCTTTGCATACTAATATGGATTTGTTCCTGATTACTTTCCCATCTTCTCGTCTTTACATGCCTCTTTGATTGAACTTGGCTCAATATGTGACAACAATGCTAGTTCTATTTGATACAGTAGTTGTCTTCTTGTTTTCACTCCATCATTCATATCTCCAATAATCAGTTCTTTGGGATGATTTTTTTGAATAATTCTTGAGGGTGTCTTTGTATCTCTTCTTGGGAATTCTTCTCTTATATATCCATCTTCACTATCTTCTTCACTTTCACTAGTATCCATATCATCTTCTTCCCTTTCTTTTTCATTCTCTTCTACTTCTTCTAGTTGTGTGCCGAATGTCTCATCATCATCTTCATCTTTATTTTTAGATATGGTCTCTTGATTTTTGATCCTTAACATTTTTAGATCATCCACCTTGACATATGCACTTTCAAAAATCTTATGTGATCTAATATTGTAGCATCTGTATGCCTTCTTGTTTGAAGCATATCCAAGAAAAATACCTTCATCAGATTTGGCATCAAATTTTCCAAGACTCTCATCTAATCTTTTGATGTAGCATTTACTTCCAAATACTTTGAAGTATTTCACTGATGGAGCTCTTCCAAACCATAGTTCATAAGGATTTTTATCACTATTAACCCTTATCTGACCTCTGTTCAATATGTATATAGTTGTTCTTACATCTTCCCTCCAATATCCATATGACAATTTTGCTTCATTGAGCATAGTCCTTGCAACCTCTTGAACTGTTCTGTTCTTTCTTTCAACAATCCCATTTTGTTGAGGTGTTCTGGCAGCAGAGAATTGTCTTTTTATTCCATGAGTTTCACAGAAAAAATCAAACTCTTTTGAGGTGAATTCACCACCATTGTCTAATCTAAGACATTTGATTTTTGTCTCCCTTTCATTTTCAACAAGGGTTTTAAAGGCTTTGAATTTGTTGATTGCTTCTGATTTTTCTTTGAGAAAACATATCCAACTCATTCTGGTAAATTCATCAATAAACGACATAAAGTAAGACTCTCCTTGTAGACTCTTTTTTCTCGTAGGTCCACATAGGTCAGTGTGAACAAGCTCTAAAGTTTTAGAGATTGTGTATTCTTTTGTTTTGAACCTTACCCTAGTTTGTTTCCCTAGTTGATAGTGTCTACACATAGCATCTGAGGGTTTTATGATTTTTTGCAAGTTTCTTACTGCACCAAGGTTGTTGACTTTCACAATATTGTCAAATTTAATATGCCCCAACCTCCTATGCCATAGCCAACTTTCATCTACAGAATTTATATGACACTCCTCATTCAATTTTGCATCTAGTATATATACATTTTCAGGAGTTCTAGGAGTAGTACCAACTAATTTTCCTGTGTCTTCTCTCCTATTCTCACAATTTTGGGAATCAAAGATGCAGAAGTATCCCTAATCACAGGTTTGACTGACACTTAATAAACTAGGCTTCAATTTATCAACAAGTAGTACATTTCTAGCTTTATCTTTTCCCAAGCTCACAGTGCCTTTCCCAAGTATGTTACTTGAAGCATTATCACCAAATGTAACTTTACCTTTTTGTTTCTTTAAGTATAAAATCTTGTCCTTGTTACCTGTCATATGTTTCGAGCATCCACTGTCAACATACTAGAGATCCTTTTCATCTTGAGTTTTTAGGGCAATAAGACATTCACTTTTTGATGTTTTTACTCTCCAAAGTTTCTTCTGCTCTCTAATGAACTTGGGTTGTTATGAGACTTCCATTAGTCTGAAAGTAATGGCTTTAAGTCCATGATTATGACATTTGAAGTATTGTAAGTCCCCTTCTTGTATAGGTTCAAAGGAGTTATAGTTTTTGCTCTTAACTTGATTTGTTGCTTGTTTATCCTTAAGAATATAATTCTTAACCTTCAAATTTTTCTTTCTTTGTGCTCTACAATTTATAGCTTTGTGTCCAAAATTAGAGCATGCAAAGCAATAACCAAGAAAAATGTGAGGATACTTGTTTTGGTAAAACTTCTTTGGTATTGTCTTTCCTTCTTTCCTGATGGGTGGAGGTAATCTTCTGGAGTTCTTATCATTACTTATCTTCTCTTCATTTTTCTTCTTGAATGTACTGCGAAGAGCATATGCATAAGATTTTGAGTTAACATGGATTTCCTTTTGAGAATAACCTATTCCATTTTTATTTCTAGAATCCCTTTGCGCTGTAATAATCTTATCTAATATTTTAGAGCTATTTTCATATTTTTTTTTAATGATTTTTACATCCAGCTCCTTTTTCAGATGAACTATTTATGCCTCCATCCTTTCAACAGTTATTTGTTTTTCTTCAAGAGACTTTTCCAGACTTTCTTCAATCTTATTTGCTTCTAAGATTTGTTTTTTCAGATTGTTCATAAGTTTTTCCATCTCCTTTTCTTCTTGTTCATATTTTTCTTTCTGTTCAACTACACAAATTTTCAATTGTCTATATCTGGTTTTGTATTTTCTTAATTCACCTAAGGCACTGAGAAGTTCTTCCTCCATATTAACTTCTGCTTCATCTTCTAACTCTTTCTCATGTTTAATTTTTTCTATTTCATTAGATTGTTCAATACCTAAGAAAAGGACTTCATCATCATCAGATTCATCGTTGTCACTAGACTATGACGAGTTGTTGTCTTCTTCTTTTGAGTAGAATTTTTTTTTCCCTCTGTAGAAATTTTTATTGTAGTTGAGTTTTTCCTTTTTCTGGTATTGTTTGTTTTTGTTTTCTTTCTCTTTAGGGTCCTCCTTGGGATAGGGACACTTGGATGCGAAATGACCAACTTTTCCACAATTAAAACATTTGAAAGGAAGCTTGCCTTTGTATTTCCCTGATCCTTTCTGAAGTTTTCTAATGAATTTGCCTTCTTCCACATCAGATTATTCATGATGACAAGATTGAGGTTTTTGATTCCGATTTATCTTTGTCTTGAATGCTTTGAAATTTGTTTCATATTTTGTTGATTTATTATTTCCTGTTCTCATCTCAAATGCTATAAAATTCCATGGAGCTGGTCAACTGTGAGTGAGCTTAGATCATATCTATCTTCAACTGAGGAAATCTTTGCATCATATCTCATCGGTAATGACCTTAGTATTTTTTGAACAATGGGTTTATCTGTAACTTCTTCTCCTACTTCTCTAATTGAGTTGACCACTTCATCTACCCTATGAAAGTACTCAGCAATATTTTCTTCTTCTTTCATTTTCAGGTTATCAAATTGAGTTCTATAGGTCTGTAGTTTGGCTTCCTTGACTTTGTCATCTCCTTCATATACAGCCTCCAATTTTTCCCATATTTCTTTGGTCGATTTGCAATGCATTGTTGGAATATTGGTTGTTGTCATTGATGTCAACCCTAGTCATGGGTTGACGATCGCAAGATTGATAAAGGTATTTGGACATGAAGGGTAATGCACATGCATATACAACACCCATGAATGGATAATATACATCATATTGTTTCTGGTGGTATGTGGCACGTCATGTGGATCCTCATGGTTGAGGAGAAATGAATTTTTGAAGAT
>JZKD02S2348201.1:143878-157887 GCA_000966675.3 Picea glauca | reverse complement strand
ACTCTTATACTATTGTTCATTTCTCATTGGATATAGTTGAATGGTTTAAGTATAAGTTGAAAAAGGTTTTAAATTGTACTTGATACTAATTCACCCCCCTCTCAGTATCAACATGCCTAACTTTCACACATATAGAATTAGTCAACCCTGCTAGAATACCATTAACTGTTGTTGAGTTATCATTACAGATTTTCTTTCCTCCAGATTCTTTGGGTGGAGTAGTTGGTGCAATGTAACCATCTACAACAGATTGCCAGATATCAAAACCAAGAGCCAACAGGAAGTTTTTCATTCTTATTTTCCATAGAGCATAGCCTTCTCCATTAAACAATGGTGCTTTGTTGTTAGACATTCCTTCTTGTTGATCCATCTTAAGGATCTACCTTCGGGTTGGTTAGACTGTGTTGAAGGAACCTTCTCTGATACCAATTGAAGGGTCGGATATTGTCACTGAGAGGGGGGGGGGGGTGAATCAATGACACAACAATTATATCAATTTTTCATTTATTAATGCAAACATAATTTTAACACAGTATTTTATCGTGGAACCCAAATGGGAAAACCAAAAACTCTTTTCTATTAACTGCAAAATTTGTTTTACATGTTACATAGAAGGAATATGTACTTCCTCTTTGATCAACACCAACTGATTAGGATGCACCCACACCCTGGTTTACCAGCACCAACTGGTAGGAGGCTATGACCCCCTGTTTAGTCAGCTATAACTGACAAGGAAGCACCAACTCCCTCTGCAGGCACCAACCTGCCCTTGCACCACCCAACCACCCTTAATGCATAGGTATTAGCTTTTCTTCCTGGAATCTGCTTCAACTTTTGTCTTCTGATATGGATTGCAGAGACACCTTCTTCTCACCACTTTTTCTTGCTTATATACTCTTCAAACATGTGTGAAATTTAAAACATCGTGTCCCTTTATTTGAACCATTGTACCTTTTCATTTAAATTGATAAACTAAACTTTAATTGATATCATTTTTCCTTTTTATTCTTTATTCATATTTTCGTGATTTATTCTCTTTTAATCATGACAGTGTATCAGTTCATTTTACCATGAAGGTTTTTCATAAATTTATCACAGTCATGGATCAATTTAATCCTTTATACTCGATATCAAATCTCTTTTACTTCACAGAGACCAGATTCCGTGGAGGTGCTTCCTTCAAGCCATTTCACATGACCGTGCGTTACAGAACTATTGGCTCAACATTTTCGGCAACACTTTACACTTTGCAATGTTAAAACTCTTTACCATATGACCAATGGTGGTGACCTCATGCTTTAGGCAATTAGATCAAATGAGCGTTTGAGCACTTCTCAGTTCAATGCCCATGATTCATCCTCCTTACGAGATAGACGACTGACGGGGTTTCAGCGTTTAGACATTCAAGTCTTCGTGACTTCACACTTTACTAAACTCACGATCACGAAATCGTCGAAAAAATCAGACGGTTCAAATTCCCCACTGAGATGGACGATTGATAGGGTTTCAGCGTTTTAGGCATTCAAATCTTCATGAATTCCACTTTCAGAATTCCCGATCACAAAATTGTCGGTCAGATCATGCATGCCATATTCTCCACAAAGATGGGCGGTCGTCGGTTCTTTGGCATTTTTCTCATCAGGTCTCATGACCTCCAACAGCTTGAAAATACCGATTAGGATATCGCTAAAATGATCGGACGACTCACATTTTTTTTGCAAAGACATATCAACGGTTTATATTTGATCCTTACATTTCTTAATCCAACAGTCAGGGATTAATCAAGCATTGAGATGGATGGCTGTCAGGATTTCAGAACATTGGGTGAGTGCTGTGGTGAAAACTCCTAGTATGGCATGACCGAAACGATCAGACGGTTCACATATGATCTCACCAAAACGATCAGACGGTTTGATTTTTATTTCTGGAAAATAAATCGACGGTCCATAGCCTTGGTGATCCGACAACTGACGGGGTTTCAAAATTCTTGTGATAAAGGGGGGTCTACACTCCAACTCCCGGTATCCAAAATTCCTCTCTCATCGGATCGATGATCCACGTCTCTCCTCCTTTGTTTTGAATCTAACGGTCCACGTCGCTCCTCCTCCTGAGCTTTTGGAGCTTCAGCTTTCAGGGTTTTGAACAAACCTCATCGCTGATCTTATGCCATGCTTATCCTATCCTTCCACTTTGATATGATCTGATGGCTATTGAGGCTCTCGAAGCAGATCAATGGTCGACAACTTCCTTCGTGCATCTATGCTAGATCTAATGGCCCATGGCTATTTGTTCCTATTGTCTCCAGCAATCTCTATCGTCCATCGAGATTATTGATGGATCCTTTCTCTGAACTTGACACCGGCCCTTCTGAGCTTAACTCGACTCGCATCCTTCATCTGAGCTCTTTCAAGTCTCTATCCCTCCTAATATTGATTCATAGGAACATTTTTTATCCTATCATGATCAACAATAATCACGAATTTCTTCTGCTACCTAATATATTGTGAAATGCACTCTTCCTATTCGCTCTTCCTCCTGAGCTTGCGCTATCGTCCTCTTCACATTGTTTGACATCTTATGATTAAATGATATTCTTTTTGACATCAATGACAATATCAACTATGGTAATTCATCATTAACAACAGATCATCAATTCGATTGTTGACATCAATGACAATCTTTCCAACAAACCACTCTAGAAAACACTGCAGGGGCATTCTTTAATCCAAATGGCATCACCATGTATTGATAAATTCCTCATTCTGTCACAAATGTGGTTTTATGTTTGTATTCTTGCACGATTTTTATTTGATGGTACCCAGAGAGTCCATCAGTAAATGAATATGCTTCTTGACCGCCTACGTTCTCCATTACTTCATCAATGAACAAAGTTGGGAATGGGTCATGTAGGCATACGTCATTCAGCTTCCTTAAGTCGACGCAGATCCTAATCCCTCCAATATTCTTATCCTTCACCACCATAGGGATAATCCATTCAGACTCTTCAACTGTTTCAATGATTCTAGCTTCGATCATTCTATCTAGTTCAACCTTAACCTTCTCCTTACATCTCAGGTTCAACCTGTACGGTCTCTGTCATATTGGCTTAGCTCTAGGTTCTAGTGGAATATTCATCTCCCCTAAGTCACCTGTTATCCCCTTCATCTCTGAGAATGTAGTGGGAAATAAGTCCTAATATTCTCGTAATAAGTCTACCACCTTCTCAATTGTCTCATCGTTCCAATAGTCTCCTATGTGCACAAACTTAGGATTCTTCATTGTCCCAATGTTGACTTTCTTTGTCTTTATTGGTTGTGTGTATGCAACAGATACCAGCTTTGGCCCTTCTACTGCGCATGTGCCTTCTGTCTCTGGTACCTATACATTCCTGGGGTCCCCTTCATCGTATTCCTCCTCTGTGACATTGTATCATTCCAATATCTTATGTACCGTTAATTTTGTTGTGTGAGCATTACCTAGGGGTTCTTCTTCCATCAATTCTACCTTTAAGAATATATTTGTTTGGATGGCTTGTAGGGATTCCTGTATGGAGGGATATTCATGTTCAAATGTGAATGTGAATTTGAATCTCTATACCAATCCTTCCCATACTGTTGTCTCTCTGCACGTCTCCAATTCTAAATACCAATTCCTCATAATTGTATCCAACGTGTGTATGAATCGGTGCATCCATTCTGTTTCTGATACTGAGCGCCATAAAGCCCTACATTTTTCCACGTGATCCGTCGGGTTACTTTCTCCTGTTTATTTATGTGCACTTACTTCTTCTTCAGGTCCAAAGTGTAACTGCATGAGTCTACTGCATTGTTCCCAATCCTTAATACTTTTTCTATGCTCAACCCACCATCCAACTGGACTTGCTTTTAAGACAACATCTAGTGCTAACAACCTTTTTTGTTCAGGTACTTGTAACTCGAATGATTTTATAAACATATTAATCTCAGTTAGTCCATTGTACCTGGGTGGTTCATATAGTTATGTGTCAATCCAATGCAAAGATCAGTTTATATGGGCACATCTTCTAGTTGTCTCTCTGTGCATCTCCAATTCTAAATACCAATTCCTTGGAATTGTATCCAATGTGTGTATGAATCGATGCGTCCATTCTATTTCTGATACTGAGTGTCATAAAGCCCTACATTTTTCCATGTGATCCATCGGGTTACTTTCTCCTGTTTATTTATGTGCACTTACTTCTGCTTCAGGTCCAAAGCGTATCTGCATGAGTCTACTGCACTGTTTCCAGTCCTTAATACTCTTTCTGTGCTCATCCCACCATCCAACTGAAGTTGCTTTTAAGACAACATCTAGTGCTAACAGCCTTTGTTGTTTAGGTACTTGTAACTCGAATGATTTTATAAACATATTAATCTCAGTTAGTCCATCATAATTGGGTGGTTCATATAGTTCTGTGCCAATCCAACACAAAGATCATTTTATATGGGCACATCTTCTAGTTGATACTTCATGCATCCTCTGCTGTCAATTCTCTAGTTCAGCTTCTAAATATGATGCACAGGAACTGAAACTTCTCCAACTGAGCATACCATCCATTTTGGGCTCGGCATAATCCTCCATTTGCGCAGTCAGATTATATAAATTGTTCATGTCATTTTCTCTTGCTGACTCTATATATATCTTCCCTTCTGATGGGTCTAAGGGTGCAATAAATTTTAGATCCTTGACCTCGAAGATCATCTCCCTTCTTTTCAAGTTAATAATTTCTCAATTATAAACCACCCATTCTAGTCCCATTAAAGTTGGATATGATTTACTATCATCTACGATCTCAATAACTTCAAAACCTGTCATGCTGTGCACCCCATCTATGTTTACATGTACCCCCATTAGTCGTCCTATCAGGACTATCTTATGCTAATTTGTGAGCCTTAACTAGATAGGGGACCATATCAATTCAGGTTGACCCATCATCTCCCATGTCTGTTTAGGTAGTACATTCACATTCGATCCTAAGTCTAGGGTAACATTATCCACATCATATTCCCCAATCTGTGCATTAAACTTGAATTCCCCATTGGTTCTCTTCTTGTGTAGTAGATGGTTTACCATTCACTGTGTGACAGGGGTGTCCCTTCCTTTTGCACAATGATCAATCATGTTGTATAATATACTAAGCACATTTCTATCTCTCATCATTTCTACACAACTATTGAAGAATTTGGTTAGTGTACTTACTTGCACACTTGACTTTTCAAATACTGTCGGGTCTTCTAGATGAGGTAGTGATGATGTGGATAATTCCCCATGTGGTTCAATTATTTCCTTTCATGTGCTTTGAGATGTCTCTTTTTCCTGTTGTGGGTTGAATGGTGGCATAGGCCATGCTGAATTCCTTACCCAATGCTTTATTTGATTTCCTTGAGGTGCCATATCAGTGCATGTGCAAGCTCCTCCATGTGTAATGACTGTAATTTTTGGTCCTTCACTGTGTTTTTCCACTGATATCATTTGCACATTTTGATTCTGATGCGAATTCTGATTTGGGTTACCTCTAGATTTCCATTTTGCAACTAGTTGGGGACAGTCCTCTGTTCCGTGATCTAGTACTCTACAATATGTTCACGTGGTACACAGGTTCTGGCAATCTCGGGCCAAGTGTCCTAGTTGATTACAGTTATAACAGATAATCGGTCCTTGTCCTCCTCAACCAAAATTCCCTCTACCTCGGCCTCTACCAAAATTTTCTCTGCTCCCCTGATTGAAACCTCTTTGAGTGTTATACTGCGCACCACTCCCATCCGCAGCGATATTATCTTCTTGGATCCTGTATATATCCAATGTGCACTCCCTTAGTAGTTCAAACATGTGACAATCCTTTTCTTCATGTCTTATTGATTTGCAAAAATTTCAAAACAAGTTCTTTGGAGTACTCTAATAGTTTTGGAGTAATATAAACTCAGTGGGATGATGTCCAATTTCTTACAAATCTTGCAGTATCTTGCCCCCGGGTAGTGGATTCGGTGCTCCTAATGCGCGAGTGTTGGGCATTCGTCCTTGTGGTGGCCCTCCGTCCTTCACTTGGTACACCAAATTTGTTCTTGTTTTTCCTTTCCTTTGGTAAGCTAAGCTAGATGAATTTTTAATGCGGCTAACTACATCTGAACTTGTGCCATTCCCCCAATGTCTCCTGCCGATGACAACTCTAATTTCATCGTGATTTCCAATGCCTTGGGATGTGACACAACCTTATGTTGAATTAGTGATCTATGAATGTGGGGTAATAATCCTGAAATGAACCACTCTTGATGTTGTTGATTTAGAATCTGGAAAGTCAGTCTCCTCATTACATCCTGAAAGTGTTGATCGTAATCCCATACTGATTCTATTTACCCCTGTTTGATCTCCTTCAGTTTAGTAATATACTGAAATTCTGACTTCGTCTATTTGAACTCCTTTAATATCGCTTTCTTTATTTATGCCAAATTCCTAGCCTACCCGGTAGGTGTAATACCCTATAACTTCATATACCATACTAACGCACAACCCCTAAACATTGTTGCTAACTATGCAATTTTCATTGCTTTTGGTATGTTTTTAGCAGTCCAAACTATCTTGTAGACAAACAAGTGTTGCTCAGGGTCCTCTGAATGTACTACCTTGAATTCAGGAAGTCTAAGAGTATTATCTATCCCTTCCATGTTGGTCTGTGTATTCCCTCCTCTTGGTGATCATGTTGGTACGCTCTGATTTTGACTCTGCGCACTACTCCCACTATTTCGACTGGTATTGTTCTGTCCTCCTTGGCTAACTATGATGGCTCTCGACAAGTCTTCAAATGCTATTTCTGATTGTGGTGACACACATGGGGTCATGGATTCGACACAGGATTTTTTCTGAGTAGGAGTTACCGACTCTTCTATTACTGGACTGGACTGACACTCCTCTTCTCCTCCTCCTATACATGGTATCTCTACAATTTCGACTTGTGTGCAAGGTTCCTGTACTTATGGCTCATTGTGAGAGTCTTCTCTCCCAACCCTATTCTTTTTCCTTTTATACCTCCTTCCTCCGCGCAACTCTCCAAATTCGTCGTCTTCCTCTAGTGTACTACCTTCTTGCATCCTCAGTCCCTTCCTTCCTATTTCATGGCTTCCTCTCGATCCTTTTGTTATCTTCCAACTCCCATACATGCGCAAGGCTATTTTAGCTATGAGACTCCATTATCATCACATGTTTTTCACATAATATCATATTTATCCACATATTCAATGATTTCAAGAACCTCCCATGTGGGCCTTTGAAAAACTTTATTTCTGTAGCATTGTATGACTGAATCCAATCTACAACAAATTCTGTAACATAACCCCCTAGTATACTATCCAACCAAAAATCAATTGCTCGAGTAGTGCGTTGCTTACCGAATTTAGCCACCTTACTAGTTCCAGAGTCCAATTATTCGGTGCTACAACATTAAACCTTCATGTCTTCTCTATTAACCTTTCTAGCCACTCGGTCATAATTTCTGGGAATTCGCCAAAGAAAATTTCATGTTGATCGATGAACACATACTTTTGCATCCATTGCTCATCACTCATCTGAGGGTTCATGTTCTCTTGTCATGCAAAGTCCCATTCTTTTCGTTCTAACCAATCTGTGATTTCTTTATTAGTCGCCCTCCAAAACATTCCCTTAGTCGTAAATTCCCAGTCTCGACAATAGAACCATTTGTTGGTTTCTTCTTGTCTGTGCATGGGTTATGAGACCCAAGGTTCAGGTTTTACCGTGACCAACAAAACCCTCAAGACACCATCACTTTCGGCATCACCTGCTTGCACATATGAAGTCTCACCTGAGGTATCTATTGGGGCTGCAAGAAGCATGTTTTTGCAGCAGTAAGGGAAAGGGAGGTTGATGTGTGAATCATTCTTCCTAATCTTAACTTATATATGTTCTTGATTATTACATAAACTATCACAGCCATACATGAACATTACAACATAATCAATCCATAGACTAAATTCATTCTGCAAAGTATATCATCATTCAGGAAAGCTTAAAGACAAGTAAGAACACAAGACACAATATCCTCTCTAAATTCCTTCTTTATTCATCTTCTTTCTTACTAACTGACTATTACATTCATGATATTTTTGTAGCCTCACTTCTCACGTATGCACATAATCTCACACTTACATACGCATACATCTATATTTCTATATCTCTATGTGTGTGTATATATATATATATATATATATATGCATATCTCCCAATCCTGTTACATATTTATACCCCAAAATATAGGGTTTCAAGTTCGATTCTTATCTATCCAAAAATAACCCATTACAATGCATGGCATTGTTACACATTATCGGATGTTCACATTCTCCTTTGTAAAAACCCTATTAAAGAGGATGTTTGCAGGTTGCTATATAGGCAGGGTGTGAAAATGCCTGATTTTTGCAGGCTGCACCATAGCTAGGTCACGAAGTGTTCGAAAGTTCCTATATAGTCAGGGTGTGAAAATGATCATACGTGGGAAAAACAAGCATCTTCTCGGTGCTTCTAGAAGGAGAAACTTCCATGGTGAGGTGGCATTCGAATGGTTTGGATCTTACTCGCTTTCATGATTTAGTGGGATCATCCTAACCTCCTCACCTTATCCTCTTCAACTTATAAAAGGAGAGGAGCTCTCATGGAGAAAGTTATATTTTGGGATTAGCTTGGATTGGATTGAGCTTTGGAGATTGTTAGCTTGGCTAGATGAGCCACTTTGTCAAGATAGATTGTGAATATTATCAGATCTATGCTCTCAGAATTCTTGGAGTGGAAGTGTGTGGGGAACGAAGGATAGTTGGAAGGGACCTTACGATATCAAGGCCATGGTTGTAATCTCTCTTTCACATTTAATATGATACAATAATATGATTCTTTCCTATAAAGCTTGTTGTGTTTTATTATATGATTCCTTGATCACAGACATAGGTTTATATTGAGTTTATGCTATTACTATCACTTTGGTTGGTTGCGTTCTTTTGTAGGATCATCATTGTATGAGTGTTGGAACGGAGCTAGGATGGTGATGGTGAGAGGAAGCGACGTTTAAACGGTATGTCACCTATCCCTCTTCAGTTAGTAAATTCAATATTTAAAACTTAAGGAAAGCGTCATGTTCCGGTGTGTTTTGTTCTAGATCTAGGTGGATCTAGGGAGATCAGTTAGTGTCCGCACCTACCGATTTATCCAATAACAAGCATAACCATCTTCAGTTAAACGATTATTTTCCTTCTTCTACTTCTTGTCCTTTATACATCTTTTCTAGTGTCCTTCTATTTTTGGAAAGTCACACTATTGTTGTTTGCGCTTCCTTTTCTCGCTCACTTGCTTTATCCTTTTGTCTATGTTGTCTCCATCCTTCTGCGCCCTTTCTATCTTCTGCGTGAATCCTTCCTTCTGCGTGATTCCTTTCTTCTGCGTGAATCCTTCCTTCTACGTGATTCCTTCTTACTTAGATTTTTCTCAAAATTATATCTAAAAATTGTCTGTCCAACATGTAGTAAATATTGGAAGTGTCTCATCAAGAAGATTGAAGGTAGGATACAAAGTTGGTGTTTCAGATGGCTTACTATGGGAGGGAAATTGACTCTAATAAAATTTGTATTATCCATCATACATGTGTATTGTTTCTCTTTAGCTTTAATACCAGTGTCAATTATAAATAGGATTAGAGGCAGGATTATCAACTTTCTATGGGAGGGAGATGTGAAGAATGTGCATAAGATACACCTGGTTTCATGGGACAAAATTTCAAGACCAAAATCTTTGGGCGGATGGGGCATACAAAATCTCTTTTGGTATAACATTGCTTTAGTATTGAAGACTATCTGTAGAGGATTAATGGGGAAAGGTTTATGGAGCTAGATTTAATTTGCAAAGTATCTAAAAAACAAAACTTTCTTGGAATGGATAAGAAATTACAAAGGTTTTCCCTCATATGGTTCCCTTATCTGGAGGAGTTTTACTAAATCTTATCCGTGGATTGGCTCTGTTTTGTCTTGGAAGGTGGGCAAGGGCTTATTGGTAAGGATAGGGGTTGATCCCTTAACTTGGGGGGGAAATGGTATATAGGCTACATGAGGGGATCACTTCCTTTTTAGCTAGCCAAGGATACAATTATCTATACCAATTGGAAAAACCTATTGATTTTTGGTGGATCCCTTTGAAGTGGCTCTCAGTAGAAAACTTAAACCTTCAGGGAAGATGGGCTTTAGAATGGAATGAAATGTCTCAGTGTATGAGGAGAGCGAGGATCAGATTAAGGGATGATGATGACAGATTGGTTTGGATAGGGCACACCTCAGGGGCTGTCACTGCAAAAGCATTATATGAGGTAATTGCATCCAAATATTTACAAATTTATACAAAATGGTGGTTTAATTCAATATGGAAATGGAACCTGCCAATCAAACTGAAATGTTTCACTTGGCTGGTCCTGAACAATAGAATTCTTACCTGGGAGGTATTACAACACAGAGGATGGAATGGGCCTAATATTTGTGTCTTATGTTATAGTGGAGAGGAGACCGTGGATCACATCTTTATACATTGTCAATATGTAAGAGATCTCTGGAGGAGGGTTTTAAATTTATTAAACATTCATGCAAACTGGGTAACCACCTCATTGGAGCAATGCTTTGAAAAATGGGTTTGTGAAAATAAACAATTAAAGACTCTACCGGTGTATGTGTGTTGGGCTACTTGGAGACACGGGAACAACATGATATTTAATGGAAAAAATATTCCTCTCAACATGGTGGCTACATACTCAGTGGGTCTCTTTAAGGAATATCAAAAAAGGACAAAAACAAAGATTACTAGAGCATTGACTTATGTCACGAAGACAGACCTATCTGCAAAAGGATATTTTGATGGAGCTGCACAAAGGGGAATCTGTGGTGTTGAGTTCCTTTTATCCTTCAATACTCACAGTCATATCAAAGGATGGATTGTTGGAGGGGAGGGAACAAATACAAAAGCTGAAATGTTGGGCTTCTGAGCATTGATGCATTTTGCGTTGACACATCATGTTGAATGCTTGCAGAATTATGGGGACTCACTGATGTTGATTAACTAGATAAATGGCAAGAATACTCTATAATCCACTTTTATTCAACAATGGGGGCAGAGAATCCTGGAATGCAAGGAATATTTTCAGAGATTACACATCAACCATATCTATAGAGAAAAAAACCGTGAAACAGATGACCTGTCAAAGAAATCTCTTCGGAGTCCTCTGGGTATGTTGTTTTTTCAGGAATACAGAAACAATGTGGTCTCAGTTAAAGACTCAGTTTCTCTATTCTGACAGGACACTTGTATGTGTTATTTGGTTGATTATCTATCAGGAACAAGTTTTTTTTTTTTGTAGGTATATCTTGAAGGAACTGTGTAAGTTTATGTCACTCAGCTATGGTCTAAGCAATGGGATCCATTTAAGCTCTGTTTCGACAGTGCACATCATAGCTGGTTTTAACTAAAATATTGGGAAGAAGATCTTCTCTCTGTTTTGGGTATGAGAATTTTAAGAAATTATTAATAATTTTGTATGAGAAGCATGTTTTCTATTTTGATTGAAGAACCTAGTAGACATAAGATATACAATGTATATTTCTCTCATTAATTCTAATATAAATAACAAGAAAAGCAATTTTTTCCAGTAAAAAAAATTAATCTTAAATACTTCTACCATGTGCACTATACATCTTTAGTAATGTTCCATCATATATCTTTTACATTCAAAATACTTTATATACATTTTGTGCCTTGTCATGGCATGCCACCTCAATTTTCTTTATGAAGTTCAATTCAACCCACGATGGAATAAAAATCTTTAGTTCCATCAAATATTTTAATATCCATATGTACAACTCTTTTATATTACTATTGGAAAAAAAACTCAGTTATATTTAGGATTGATTCTATAATCTTAGATACTTCAATGTCAACTACGAGAAGACATCAATGTGCGTGGTATTATCCTTCATAACGCTTGATGATAAATATTATACAACGCCTAACTACGTTGTATTTTTCTATATTGATTTTAGCGGATCTTATGAAAATATAAAGTTGGGATGTTGGTTTTTAAAAATAATATAAAGTGGATTTTGGTAAATATTTTTATGTTGTAAAATTTTACATATTTAATTTAAATTAAAATAAATTATTTTAATTTTATATTTATTAAGTATTGAGAAAAATTATATGAGAAAATCAATTCATATTTTTAAAATTAATATAAATTTAAATTTACCCGCTCTGACCCCGCCCCCCAGACAGAAGAGGAATTGAAGCCCGGGGGAGACACATCAAACAGGGTTGGGACGCATCAAACAGGGAGCATCAGACCGGAGGAGTTTCGATTTTCTATAATGGATTAAGCCACGAACAAGCAAGTGTGCCTGGCCTTATCCGACAGATAGATATATTTTATTATCATTTTATTATATTTTTAATTTTAATTTTTACTTTATGAATTTCAATATTTAAAAAGTTAGTTTATTAATGTTGCATTATATTATATATTACATTTATATTATAGATTGAGAATCAAATTTAAATTGTGAATGTGTTTTCGAAACGTTCAAGTGAACACTTCATTTATCATAACTACAAATTTTCCAAAAAGCAGACATAGTTTTAATCGAAAAATATCTTCTGAATCAAATTTAAGTTAATTAAGGTAACCTTTCATTATTTGATTTTAATCAATCTACTTAAGTGTGTGCAAATGTATGGCTAAACATTGGATAGCCTTATTCTCTTTAAAAAGAATATGAGATTCAACCTTGAGCCACTTATGTGTAGTAAACTCTTATTGGTTTAATTCTTTGTTCTTAAACATAACAAGTTTGGATTGAACTTTGGTCCACTTATAACTCCATGGATAGTAAATCAACCACTCTCTTTTATTGAAAAATGACATTTTAAAATATCTAGTAATTTTTATGGAATTAAAATTTTAATTAATGATAAACACTACTTCATGTAATTTGAACCAAGAAAACTATCACTCATTATTAAAGGGAAGAAGTAGAACCTCAATCAATGTAAGAAAGTCATCACTCCTAGTGAAAAAGAACACAAACATAAATTTTAATATATATATATATATATATATATTTATTATTATTTTCAAAAAAAAAATAGAATTTCAAAATAATAATTATGAAAATAAAATTTCAGATTATAATAAAAAAAATTAGTAAACTCATCACCCTTCAATATTAATTCTAAACCCTTCAAACCTCCATTATTTTAAGAAAGTTATAGACTCATCACCCTTCAATATTAATTCTAAACCTTTCAAATCTCCATTATTTTAAAAACTATTAATAATTAACAACTAAATTCTCATATGAAAAGTATGTTCTAAATTGATGGCCACTAAAAAAAACCTCATCTAGTTACAATGTATTGACACGCTTTACCTTTAATGCTATAACTTTCAAATATTTGAACCTTTCCTTGAAACCTCCATTATTTTAAAAACTAACTTTCAAATATTTGAACCTTTCCTTGAAACCTCCATTATTTTAAAAACTAACTTTCAAGTATTTGAACCTTTCCTTGAAACCTCCATTATTTTAAAAACTGTTAATAATTAACAACTATGATATGGAAAGTATGTTCTAAATGGATGGCCACTGAAAAACCTCATTTGTTTCCATAGTATTGGCACACTTTACTTTTAATGCTATAACTTTCAAATATTTGAACTTTTTTAAATTTAAGATTTAAAAATAATTAATTAAAAAATATTAACTTTTTCAAATTAAAAAAATTAATATTTTAAAAATAAAAATAAATTAAAAAATTAAATGAATATTTTTTATTAATCTATGAAAGTTAGTAAGTAATGATGATGATGATGATGATTAACGTCCACTAAGACCTAATTGGTCTATCGGACCTTAAGAGGGTAAGTGATTACTTGTGATTCTTTAGAATTTTGTTTCTGTGCTCGAAAA
>JZKD02S2348201.1:130083-141590 GCA_000966675.3 Picea glauca | reverse complement strand
CTTCCTTCCTTAGTTCAGCTTGGTCTTCGGGAATGAGGTCTTCATTTATAAATATTCCCGACCCTTTTAAACTCGGAGATTTACTAAGTATGCTATATTTATGGTCAGTACAACTATATTTATGCTATACCAGTAAAAGAGATGATGAAACTGGAAAATAAGTACTTTTATCTTAATATGTTGTTATTTCTATACATGGGAAGGGAAATATTTGGACACTATATTCAATGCTTATATCTCGGCATAAATAACACTTATTTCAAATAATTTTTAAATGGTTTTGTTTAATTATTCTATGTTTTAGTTTTTTTTTTATCAGAATCAAGGTAATATAAATTTATAAGAAATCACATTTTTTGTTGTTTAAATGATTTTCAAATAGATTTGTTTAACTATTTTATGTTTTGGTTTTTTTTATTGAAATTGGGTAATATAAATTTCACAAAATTACAATCCTTTTTTGTTTAAATTACATTTTTGAATTTAGAAATGAATTTAACCTACTCAATTGAGACACTCTAATTACACAGAATTAACCACTCAAATCTGCAGATCCAACAAATTCTACCAAATTTAAAAAAATACAAAAAAAAACATATTTACATTCACAGTCACTACAATCACAGTCACATTAAGAGTTTTCAAATCAGCTCTTGATGTGGAATTCATAAGTGAAATTGACACTCCAGAACCGAGAAAAGGTTCACCTTAAAATCCCCGCCCGGTTAAAATCCAATAGTATAGAAAAAGTTCACCTTAAAAAGTTTAAATATTAAATGAAGTAGAAGATTAAAAATTGTATGAGAAGAAGTAAAGGCCTGGCTACTCATGCAATTATATCTCTTGGAAGTAGAAACGTGTTCCTTTTCCGGGAAAAAAAATCATCCAAAACTCTGGTAAAAATAATAACAGAGGTGTAATATGCAGGACCTCAAAGTGATAGGTTAATGGAGCCACTGCTCTTTGATTTATTCAGCCAATGGAGGTAGTTGTTTTTTCTGTTGATATTCAGCCAATGGAGGTAGTTGTTTTTCACTTACACGAACACAAATTAACTAGATCATCCAGAAGAGGAGGGCATCCCTTGAAGAAGAGGAGCCGCCTTCTCCAATCTTATCATCGATGATGATTCAAGAAGAGGAGACAGGTGATGAAGCATTAATGGGTTGGGAGTCATGATAACCATTTGTAACATTTGGAGCAGAAGAAGATACTGAGGCCGCGTATTCTTCTTGTCAGGCAGTTGGAGAATCTTTGGCAGAGGGAACGCCACTTTCACATTTACTTGGATCACCTTCAAGATCTCCGGGGATTGAGTCTGCCACTGAGCTCCACAGTTCTATTTTTTCCTGAAATTCAGGCTGTTCTTCCTTGTCCACGGGCTCTTCTGAAAACCTTCCATGAGTAAACTTCCTTCAAGAAAATAATTTATACAAGCTGACTAGACAATATGAGGCGAAGAAAATTATTTTTAACGAGCTGTAATTTCAACATAAAAGTGGAGGCGGGCTTTCTATACCTTTTAATAACGTAAACGTAAAGAAGGCAAGCAAGACATTTATTTAAAATAAATAATTAAAATACCTGAAAATAATAATGAAACATGCAATTCTCTTTCTAATACATAAAAATGGTATCCATAATAGTTATATTTTATACTAAAGGTAAGAATGGTTTGCAATTTTTTTCTGCATTAAATACCTTGTTTCTTCTTCCGAGTCCTGTTGTTTAAACTCGTGAAGCAATTCTTGTAGCAATAATTCCTTTTCTTTATCTTCAGTGATGTCTCCTAATATTAGATTATGCACGATTTCTTTTCTCCTATCTGTAATCATTTCTCCATCTTTGTCCATTAATGTCATCCATGAATTCCACCTTTGAAAATAATCTAACAGCTTTTCCAATCCACCCAATTGCATGCTCCTGTCATCCATTTCATATATCTCTTTTTTTAAAGAGGAAAGACGCGTCCAAAATCTCATAGCTTCATGTTCTGATAGATTTAAAAGAGGTATCCCTTCCATCTTAACTTGTGATATATCTGGCCATTTTAAAGGAAAATACTCTATGGAATTGCTATAAGTGAGTTGTAACTTTTTTTGGTCTTTCCCATCATAACTATCATAACTAGGAATATAGATGATGTGAATCATATTCCTCAACTCTGTTATTGCAGTAAGGCTCATGGAACATGTAAACTCGTTCATCCTTTGATTCCCTCCATATAAGCATATCGTTTTTCTTTGAAGTAGTATCTCTTTCACCTTTTCACGAACAATAACAAAAGAAAAACTGGAACTCAGAACCACTCACATGTAATTTATTCACCAAATTCCCTTTAATTTTATATCATTATGTAAAAACATGAAAAAAATAAAATTTGAAAAGAATTACCAACATGCTTTGATACTTTTCCTCGTATCATTTATTCATCAATTTCCCTTTAATTTATATCAATATGTAAAAACATAAAAACAGAGAAGAATCACTGACCTGCTTTGATACCTTTTCCAAATGCATGAATAGGAACTCTAAGCTCGACATATTCTTCTGTTTTTCCCATTCTTCTCTTCTTAATTCTTTAATTTTTTCCTTTTCAAAAGAATAACATTTTGCACCCCACCTGTCCAACATAGGGAAAACAAAATGCCTGTAATATGTAACTTTTCCATTGGAGTCTATCATCCATATTATACTCGGATACCCTGCTTCCAATTCATCATCATCTTCCCATGAACACTGTTTCAGGAGAAAATACTTCACTGCTGTCGGTATCATCCAAGGCTTTCGGAGTACCAACCAAGGAACTTCCGCTGAAAACCGCTGAAATATATCCAATACATCAACTTTTGTACTTGGTTGTACAATTGGAATTGATATAATTTCAAAGCCTAGTCTCTCTTTAGCTGTAATATACATTTCAGCAAGAGATTCTAGACGAACGTCATAACACGCTTCAACATCTCTGATTTCTAATAATATTACTTTTCCTTTCAATTCATCTATTCCACAGGTAAGAGGTTTCGAGTCTTCACTTCGAACCTACCATGATCACATAAAAAAGATAAATGATAATCAACAAAACGAAGTGTTTTATATTAACAAACAAATTTTATTTATAAAAAACTTTTAGCTAAAATTGAAACTTGAATACCTTATCTGATGCACAATTCTTTTGAAAGATCTGATCAGTACTCTCCGCTTCTCTAGTTGCAAACATTTCTCTTAATATTTCTTTATTGCTCTCTTGATTTGTTTCTGCAAGTTGCATCAACCTAAGGTATTTTCCACATTTACTCACTACAAATTCCTCAAGTTTACGTTTTGACAAACATTTCCAACATGAAAGGTATTTACCATCCTTCCTGTCTACCATCATCATAGCACTCCATTGCCTACTATTTGGAAAATTGCCCTCATCATCATCATCTGAATCTGAATTTGCCTCTGACTCTGGCTCTACCTTTAACTGTGATGCTCTGACCAAAGTAAGTAACAATGGATCCACCCCTATCTCAAAAGGAACATGACCCAAAATTTTGTTTGCAACTTTAGTGGGCAACTTATCAAAATGTTCGCCAATATAAATCATTTCAAAAAAAAAATTGATGCCATTTACCGTCTCCTCAATTAGAGGCCAGGGGTAGTGAGAACTGAGATTTGGACGGTTATCCAACAAAAAAAGTATGGAGGTGTTTGGAGGGCAATTAGATAGATGGATTGGCTCCCCTTGTCCATGAGTGAGAAGACCATCTAAATTTGATAAAAAATTCTTTTGAATATTGATCGCGTCTTCTTCTGACAAATCCTGAAGAGAAATCTAAAGTGAGTGAAAAGAGAAAAATGACAGTCTACATATATTATAAAAGTTTGACATAATGTAAGAAATGGCACATTGTGTATTGTATGATAAGTATGGTCGGATATGTTCACCTGCCCTGTAAACACTATAAAAGGCCATGATTGATGGCCTTCTCTTTGAATTTCCGTCCATCTCTTCAGCAACATTGTGCTTCCTTGAATATACAAAAGTTGTAATTTTTTTGTCTTTATCAGGTTGTCCATACATTTCCCTTCCAACATGGGGCAATGATGTAGATGCAATTCTTGCAAAGAGGGGAGGTGATGGAAATTTTCAGGGACGTTTTCCAAGCACTTACAACCACACAAGAGTAGCCGTTGCAATGAGACGAGGCAATGGAAATCTTCAGGGAGCTTCTTTAAACATTCACAGTAACACAAGTACATGTTTCGCAATGATGAGAGGCAAGGCAAGTCATTACATAATTCTTCAAGCTTTTCGCAACTAGTTAAGTTCAACTCCTCCAAAAACTCTAGACGACCGAAACCTTCGGGAAGCTTCTCCATACTCGTACAGTCTTCTAAGTCGAGCACTCTTAAACTTGCTAATTTCCCAAATCGATCTGGAAGCCTACGCAAACTCTTACACCCGCTCAAGGAAAGGTGTGTGATGAAGGAGAGGTTGCAAAATGCATCAGGTAGCTCTGTTAAACTAGAACAATGTGACATATCCATTGAGGATGCCAACAACTTCAATTGTCCAATGCTTTCTGGAATACTTTTTAGTTTATCACACTTGTTCAAATTCAATGTCACAAGGGATGTCAAGTTTCCTAAACCATGAGGGAGTTCTTCTATGCTTGTGCATGAGGACAAATTCAATAATTTCAATGATGAAAGATTTTCAAAATTGTTAGGAAGCGCTTGCAGATCCGTGCAACCCTGTAAATTGAGTTCTTGCAGAGAATTTAATACTCCAAAATCTTCTGTCAATCGTTTCAAATTTGAACAACGATCCAATTTCAATACCTTTAATGACTGAAGGTTTGAAGTTGATTTTGGTAGTTTCTCCAGAGATTCACAAGATGAAAGAGAGAGTTCTTCCAAACCCTTTACTAGATCACCCAACTCCTTGGGAAGTTTTGTCAACTTAACAAAGCTGATTAATCTTAGTACTCGCAAATTATGGAGCTGTCTAAGACACCTTGAAGAGATTTCCGAGGCATCGGAATGCAACCTTCCATGAAATTCTATATGTTTTAGATTCGAGGGCATCTGCAATTATGCAATAATTTATGTGAAAAACATTAATCAAATCATTAAAACTAATAAAACTTTTAGCTTTCATAGATTATATTTTTTTAATAGACGGAAAAAACAGGGACTAATTATGCAAAGAGACTTGCCTGAGGTAGATCCAAAGTCGCAGGATTGTAGCTTAAATATCTCAACTTCTTTACCTTTGACATATCAAATGGGAGATGAGGAATTCCAGCTTGGAAAAAAAACAAATTTTCAAATACTTTCTCACATTTACCGACCACTTTTATCGAATTTCCCAGTGCAAGAACTGTCAAAGAGCTATGCATTAACTCAAGTTTTGATGCATTTAAATTCAATGGATCCTTATTTTCGCTCATCCAGATGCCTTTGATCGCTTGAATGCACTGCATGCCATTATTAAATATAATTGAGTCACTCATAAGAAACAATATAGGTATTGTATAAAACAAAAACATATATGATTTGTTTTAAGTTTAAAGATTTGGTACCTTATCTTCGTTTTCGTTGTCATGTAGTAACTCCTCAAGTTCACTTGCACTTGTGAATTTGAATCTCGTTTTCTCTGTCTTTTGGAGACCAATTGTCGAAATGACATCGTGTATACATGCAGCCCCATCTATGTCTTTGGTGAGAAGTGCTCTCTTTTCTAGTATGTCTAGTTCAGACTCTCCCACAATATCTGCCACCGTGTTCCAATCCCATCCACTGAAAAATGAACAGATGTCAAGAAATGAATCCTTGGACGTGTCATGAAGAGAGTCGTATGCAAAGAAATAACGCTCCTCCTTCTCAAATGTTTGACCCTTCAATTTTTCTCTGTCCTGCATCACTATACGATATGCCCTTTGTTTGTCCTCTTCAAAACGTATCACCCCTGCTACTAAGGTTAACATGAGTGGAATTCCACCACAAATCTCTATGATTTGTTGGAGTTGGGCAGCATTTAATTTTCCAGCTATGCCATTGGACATTTCCTTTTGTAATAAACTCATTGCTTCGGCATACGAGATGGTACCCATACGATAAATTAACGTTTTCACTGGGCATGCTTTACCCACATTTTTGTCACGTGCCGTAAGAAGCAGCCTTACTTTTTTGGCTTTATTCATATCCTTGGGCAAAAGCTGTCGAAGCTCATTTTCGCCCAACACGTTATCAACATAAATGAAAGCTGTCACTTTCTCTAACGCGTGGCCCAGTTCTCCTTGTCCATCTTCAGGCGTTCTAATATCTGGAATAGAGTCTTGAGGTTCCATCAAATCTTTTAATATCTGTCTCTGCAACTCTACTATATCTGGAGTCGATCCTATGTACTTAAACAACTGAACTTTCGAATATTTACATCCTTTGACGTCGAGTACTGAAAAGACAGCATCCGCGAGGGTTGTCTTACCCATCCCGCCGAAAGCATGCAACATAATTGCGATAGCGTTCTTTTCACTCCCCCAATCCAGAAGAGATATAACTTCCTTGACCGATTCCTCTATTCCCACTGTTTCCACATCGTTACACATTAATAAACGAAAATAATAATAAGCGCTTCAAATAAAATATTTAAATAAGTTAAGTTGAGAACATATGACAATATATTCACCTGCATGTTCCGGATATCTTCTGGAGAGATGAGCCTTGGCATCAACAAGAGCCTTGGCATCAAAAATAGAAATACCCATTTGAACATAAATATGCTTGTACTGGTCATCTAGCTCCTTTCTAAATCTTTCCAGGTCTTCCTTGTCTTTTGACGTGGAAAAAAACCTGCACTCAAACAGTAATTCCATTGAAAACACCTTTTGTGGGTAATGAACATGTTTCTTCGATCAGTCCCTCTTTATCTACACAAGTTGTTGAAAATAAGTTTGATGATCCGTTTGAAATAAATGTCTTGCACTCATCAAACTATGAACAATAATTTGAAATAAACCATAATGTCCAGCGGTCTCTTTTGACTTTCAGTTATATACAACTGTATTTCTCAAAGATATTTGAATTTCTCAAAAATATTAATATTTTAGCTAGTCACCTGAAATTAAATATATATGGTTGTAGTAAGTAAGATATTAGTTGCTTTGTTTTTTTGTAAGTAGTGGAAATGTATTCATTTTTATAAGAGGAACAGATGTAGAGGGTATTAGCCTAGAAGAAGAAGAATAGAATGTGCAACAACACTGAATGTAATATAAATCTGTTTTTTTCTTGCATATATAGCAGTGTAAAATATTTTGTTTTCCCCGTTTTTTCCTCCACTCTTTGTTTATTTCCAACATATTGGTATCATAGTAGTTTTAAGGAGGCTTTTGGTGTTTATCTTGTGGTTCTTTGGCATGGCTAGCAGCAACAACATGTGGCAACAAGTACCACAACCGATGACAAAAATTATAATGTCTGGTGTATCAAGATGAAGACCATTTTCTGCTTTCAAGAGTTGTGGGAGCTTGTTGAAAATGGCTTCCATGATAAAGTAGACCAAGCTATGTTTGATGCACTCACTCAAGTTGAGAAGAACATGAAGGAGAATAAGAAGAAGGATACCAAGGCTCTTTACTTTATATAAATAGTTATGGGAGACTGTAACAACCCTAGCTAAATGATTTCTTAAGATTTATCAAATATAATTAATTAAATAATTAACTCTCCTAATGTGTATTAGTTAAATAATGATTATTTATTAATAATATTATTTATTTATTTAATTATGTTGATTAAATAACACATTTAATGTTGGGAAATGAATTAAAGACTTAATAACTTTAATTCATTATTAGAAAACTTTACGTATGCAGGGATAAAACATTGAATGGAGGGATAGGGTATTGAATGGAGGGATAAGGTATTAAATGGAGGGATAAGGTGGGTGGCATTAAAGGAAGATAGGAGGCGGTGAATGGAGGGAGGATATGAGGGGGCGGAGGCATTCGGGAGAAGGACTTTTGGAATTTTGGGGAAAGGGAGCATTTTGAGAGCGGGGACTGTATTTTTCTGTTGGGGATATTTTTTTGGTTTGGAGTTTGGGTGGACTATTGCAGGGGTGCATCGGTTGCTGGAAGTTTTGGGCTCGGGGGCTAGGAATCCTCACAGAATCCTAGAGCTAGGGAGCTAGATAGGCTCTGTTCCTAGCTGGCAGGGAGGAAAGATTCGGTTTTGGGCAGAGTTTGGGCAGAGCAGTAGGGAAGAAATATTCGATTTTGGGCAGAGTTTGGGCAGAGCAGCAGGGAGGAAATATTCGATTTTGGGCAGAGTTTGGGCAAAGCAGCAGCGAGGACAGACGGAGATTGGAGAAACAACATCAGACAGAGGTATATATTTTCATGATTTCAAGTGGTTATCATTAAGCTATTGAATATGCTGTGTTATGTGGTTGTTATGTAATTTATTTTCATGCTGTTAATAAATTTAATTTCTACAAAATATTAAATGGTTATATGCTGATGATTAAATTGTACAGGATAACATTTATCTATCCTCTATTTTAACTAGCATTTTATAAGGCTTTGGGGTAGAGACCTTACACATGGTATTAGAGCTTCAGTTTGAAGCACTGGAGCCTTAAGGGCCTACCTACAACTGAGATTTCTTTCTTTAAATATATATATATACCATTGTTTAACTAAGAAGAAAATAAGGAGTTTCTTAAACTGGAGAAAAACCCAGAAATTTATTTCCTGGATTGAAACAAAGTTCCCTACTACATAGGGAAATATTCTGCAGTCTTCAGGCCATCTAAATTGAAAACAATCTAAAAAAAATGAAACCACCCTAGAACTAGAAACAGTTCAAAAAAAAATGAATGAAAATAACTTGAGAAACCATAGAAATAAACTTGAAACAACCCAGCAAACCCAACAACATCCACCAAACTAAAAACAACTTGGTCTCAGCTCCCATCCTCGTCCAAATTGAAGTTAATCCCTTCTGATCCTCAAAACTATATAAGAAAACCGATCAATACGAAATCGCTCCATAGAATTAATGAGTTTAAATTCCTTGCAGCGCATCCAACTTTCTTGAGTACAAGATCATAAAAGATTCTGGGCAGTAGATATAAGAGCCCCCAAACCAAAAAAAAAAATAATGAGATTTGCGGATGGGTGTCTCAGAAATTGCAGTGCAATCACCTGGATTATTTAGAAAGAAAATTCAAGTGGAAATGTGCATCTGAGAACTTGAACAAGTTCGAAGATATGAAAACATGCTTGAAACCAGGGGATTTGCTTTCAAGGTTGAATTGAGAAAAAAAAAAGGCTAAATAAGAATAAAACCCCCCCAAAAAAGAAAGAAACAGCCGCATGCATCATCCAATTTTTTATAGCTCTCAAGTACCTGTATGCACAAGACAACCCACACAAGACGCTAAGGAGAGAATCCACGAGGGATCTAAAGCTGTTTGCTATGCATCAGGTATTCAAGATAAGGCAGTGCGCACTACACAGTGCAACCAGGAGAGCCCACAATGGACAAGCACCGAACCCTTCCACTCCAGATCCAGTCCAAATATCAAAGATTACCCCAAAACTAGTGGTTGACACACAAAGCTCAGTCAAAATTCAAGCAAACCACAGTCATCACCAAAGAGTTAGAACCTGAGTCCAAGTGTAAAAGCATCGAGGACAGACCCCACAGGGGGCCAAAAGCCTTGTACCGCAAGTCAAATACCAAAGCGCCATACGTCAAGCTATCAAGGAAGGAGCCATGAGGGCATAGTTGCACAGTCGAGCGCCCACAGGAGGGAGCCGAACCACACAAGGGCGAAGCCATATGCAATCGAAGCATCATTTTCCTTGCCAACTGTTCCTCTTTCAGGGAAAGAAGATGAACAAATTCAGGATTTAGGATTTTATCTGTGGCCGTTGATGGTGTTAAAACATTAAATAGTTCTCTATTAACCGTAGATGTAGAACCCCGCTTGGCCTTTGCTTCCTGTGTTGTTTCAAAACAAAAAAAAAGAGTGTGCTTGAGTGTGCTATTCTAATCCTTCTAAATCCTGAGTCACACGATATGTCAATCTATTGCATATACCAAAGTCCAACACAAGCAAAGTCCAAAGTCACCAGAACTAGGCGCAAGTGCCAAGCTCGTCTCTCTGTGCTGTTTCAATCTGTTCCATCCTCTCAACCTTGCAGCCACATGCTAGCAGCTTTGAACAACATCTCCAACTCCACGACGTTGAACACCAAGCGCACCTGCACCAAACAAAATAGGAAACATCACAAGTTAAGCCAAGACTAGGTTCTCAGTGCCAAAGCTATCAAGGGAGGAGCTACAAGCCATTACTGTAACCCCGTCGTAGCTGCAGAGTGAGAGAGGTCGACCACATTCGCAGAGTGGAAGAATGCGTATAGGGTTTGGGGATGGAGAGCTCGGTGTAGGGTTTTGGAGGGATAAGAGCCCTGAGGGGGCACGTGGACTTCATGCGTGCCCTCACCTAGTTAATATTTTTTTATTTTAGTTTAGTTTTTTTTTTATATATATTTTATTGATTTGATTTTTTATGTTTATTTTTTTATTTATTTTATTTAATTATTCTTTTAAAGTACTATTAGATTTAAAATTTTGATTATTTAAATTAGTTTAAATAAAAAAAAAAAATTGTGTTTAATTATGTAAATTAAACATATTTAAGTTTAAACATATTTTAATTTGTGTTTTAAATTAATTATAAGTTAATATGATTAATCAAAAATGGTTAATCAATGGGAATAATTTAAATTAAATTAATGTTTAATTAGGTACTTAATAAATTAATTAATAATAATAATAATAGTAATTTTGGGGATTAAATGAATGAGTTGATTAAGGCGATTGGAACTTAGGTTAAAGGTTTAGTTTAGATTTTTTTTTTAATTCTTAATAATTAATCAAATTTAGGTTGTAAATCACCTTGATTAGTTTTAAACGCAAAGTATAAGGACTTAGACCAAGCCATGGGGAGGGGGCTTCATGCGCACTGGGCAGGAGAGTTAGAGAAATTGACGAGTATGGTGCAAAGCTAGCGTAGCTACCAGGTGAGGGAGTCAGTAGTTTTCTTAGGCAGTGACACCAATCTTAGACGCTTAACCCTAACCTAGCCACTTCCCCTAAAGAGAGTAATGTTTGTTTATAGACAAGTAAAAAAAAAACTTACGCCTAACCCTGTTTTCTAGTTTAAGTTGCGCAAATATGAAATGTCCTTGAACTCACCCTGACAACTTTGGTTGATGTAGGTTAAATCATACAGGATGGTTAGGACTCGAGAAATCGAGGCAGAGGGGCATCGTCGCAGGGACCGCCAATGCCGCCACCACCATCGCCCGAACTAGCTCTCATATTGCGCTCTTTGGAGGCCATAAATGAGACTTTAAAGGGGCGTCAACCAACAGGGATCGAAGTGGAGCCCCCACCATCTGGAACGGGTAATCCAGAAGCGTCGAGGGATTCAGGGGGAG
>JZKD02S2348201.1:104761-114873 GCA_000966675.3 Picea glauca | reverse complement strand
ATAGTCTAGGGTTTTGAATATATTAATGTCTTTGCTGTGATTGGTTTGTGTTGTTGTGATTGGACGACACAAGAGCATCGGGGCAGAGCGAGGAACAACAGAGATTAAAGGAGAGCTTTCACAAGGTAAGTGAATCATCCTTTTCTCTTGTCCATTCAATACTTTAGATCTAGGGAAAGCGATATATTCTGTCTTGTTTTGTTATAGATCCAGGTGGATCTAGGGAGATTGGTTTGTGTCTGCACTTACGAATTTATCCTTAAACAGTGTGGTAGAAAGGAAAAACAGAACCATTCAAGAAATTTCTAGGAGCATGTTAAAGGCTAAATGATTGTCAAATGAATTCTAGGGTGAAGAAATAACAACTACAATTTAATTTTTGAATAGATGCCCCACAAAAAGTGTTTGTAACATGATTCCACAAAAGGCATGGAGCAAGAAAAAACCCAACTTTGAACACTTAAGAGTTTTTGGTTGTGTGGAATTTGCACATATACTTGAAAGGAAATAAGACAAAAATGGGATGATAAGGGAGAATAATGTATTTTTATTGGATATAACGATCATTCAAAGACATATAAACTATACAATAATGACACAAAGGAGTTAATAATCAACATAGATGTGATCTCTCTTGAAGATGAAGCATGGAATGATCAACAAGGAGAAACACAAGATGTTGGGGAAACAATATCTCCTATGGATTTATCAAATGGAACACAAGGTATTACCATAGTGATACCTCAAAGCATTGTCATTCAACATGGAGCACAAGGTGTCACCCAAGCGACACATCCATCGACAAGTTTCCAATTTGTCCCCCCAGGAAGCTCCTCCATGAGGTACTAGCACAAAAGGAAGAGCCAATACATCATTTTCAAGGTATCATGGCAACGATAGTTCAAGAAAAACAAGAAAATTGAAGGAGATATATGAGACACCCAGGTATGAAGGTGATGATAATAAATTGGTGAATTTTGAATTATTTTCTAATCTGATCCTATTTACTTTGAGGATGCGGTAAAAGAAAGAAACTGGTGTGATGCCATGGATGAAGAAATGCAAGTAATTGAGAAAAATGAGACATGGGAGCTAGTAATCCTTCCAATAAGAAAATAAGTTATTTGTGTAAAGTGGCTTTAAAAAACTGAGAATGATGTAGAAGGCATAATTGAAAGACACAAAGCATGGCTTATGGTCAAAGCGTATAAACAACAATATGGAAGAGATTATAATGAAACCTTTGCTCCTATAGCAAGGATGGAAACAATACAAGTTGTCTTGGCAATAACAAGTCAACACAATTGAAAAGTCTATCTTCCCGATAGGGAGTCACATTGACTCATACTTGTTGACCAATGGTTTTAGTTAAAGCAACAACGATCTAACACTTTATGTCAAAGTCAACAATCAAGGTGAAATTGTAATTATTTTCTTATATGTGGATGATCTGATTTTTATAGGAAATATCAATTTGTACAAAGAAAAATTCAAAACAACAATGAAGAAAGAATTCAAAATGATGGATATGGGCTATTGATATACTTTCTTGGTATTGAGGTTAAATAAACAAATGAAGGTAACTTCATATCTCAAGCCAAGTATGCAAGGGATATCTTGAACAGATATAGGATGTTGAATAACAAGCCAACACCAACACTAATAGCAATGGGTTTGAAGCTAAGCAAAGATTATTGCAATAGCAATGTGGATCCAACATTTTATAAAAATAAGGTTGAAAGTCTTATGTATCTAGCAACAAGACTATGTGAATGGCACCAAAAACCATGGAATATTGTATATTTTAGCAGATAACTTTGAGTTAGTTGGGTACATTGATAGTGATTGGGGAGGAAATATAGATAATTGAAATAACACATCTGAATATTGAGCTATTTCATGGGATTCAAAGAAACAACCCATTGTGTCACTTTCCTCAACAGAAATGGAGTAAGTGGCAGCAAACACAATGACTTTTCAAGTTGTTTGATTAAGAAATATACTATTATATTTGAATCATGAGCAACAAGAGGGAACAACAAGATCACTCGACAAACTTTTCATGTTTAAAGAGTCTCAAAAGGGCTTAAAGACGACTCATTTTCTGGGAGTCCCAAGGGTGAGGCCAAGAGTGATGACATATCATACATATGAGGCTCAATATCGTAATCAGGATAAGACTAACAAGGACTCCCGAGCCTAAAATCATTAATGACAACATGGACACCAAAATGCAACCAGGATCTACGTAGGGCATCCATGTAGAGGTGGGCTCTACCACTAAATTATGACACTTCTAAAGCAACAATGATGTTTCTGTGTCGCAATTTGGTGGGTTCGATCCTATGGAAAAGCGAAAAAGATAATGGGATGCAAAAAGTGGAGGTGGAATTTTAACTTAAATGCAAAAAGTTGGAAAAACGACTTTTACCAAAGAATCTTTAAAAATGACCCATCTCCCAAAAAGTTCTCCAAACCAAAAGTGAAGTGTATCGTAACATCCAATGAGAAACTCAAGAACCATGTTAAATGATTTTCAAGCCAGAAAAAACGAGAAAAAGGGTCCAAAAAATGACAAAAAGGGCCAAAACCGTGTATAAATAGACGCTGGCAGCTCATTATCACCATTGCAAATTGAGAATTGACCAAAAAGACAAAAATAACCCTTTGCTAAAAGAGTTGATTTTGGGAGTTTCAGAGGACAAAACGAACTTCTTCTCGGACCAATTAAGTACAAATCAACCCCTCTTGCATTTCAATACTTCCCTTTTGCATTTATTTTAGTTTTTTGGGGGGCACACACTCCTAAAAGGGGGCGGCCCTACGTGTACACAGGTTATCCAAGGACATCCCGTGTATGCCTACGAGAAGAAAATAGTCTGCCCATGTATGCTCGTGGGTAGAAAACAATTTGCCCGCGTGCATACACGACTGTGTCCAATACAACCCGCGTACACCCTCAAGAACATGGAGAAAATTGAAAACACAAGAGTTAACTCCCCTTTGAACTTGTTTGTAACATGATGTATGTCCACTGGAGAGAGAGGGAGCATGAGGATATATATATCTTGGTTGATGAGGACCCTGTAGCTATGGCCTCATTGAGACAATGCAGGTTGTGGAAGTTCTTCTGGTATCCATTCATGATGGCACAACCTAGGCTGTTGAATGCCTTGGTAGATTATTGGCACCCAAACGCTAAGGCGTTTATGCTCGAGGGGTAGTCGTTGACTCCAACGACTGAAGACCTTTAATTTTTGACTGGCCTCTCAAGGAGAGGTGAACCAATCAACTTTCATTCTTTTCCACCTGGGCCCCACAACATTGTTGAGTTGATTGAACTACATTGTGAGGCCGACACTGAGAAAGTAGGTTCTCAAGTGCCAATCCACAAGATCACTAAACTATCACTAAAATTGATAGTTTTACTTATTGGGTGGATCACTGGATCCGCGGCCTTACATCAGGCCTCTCGGGTGCACAAGCATTGTGCGGTGTAGTGATTAAATGCACAAATATTTGACTGGAGCACGGCCATGCTAGACTGCATGAAGAGACAACTCACCAAGTGTCGTGGGCGGAGTAACAAAAACTTCAGATTCAGGACTATTTTATGCTCATTCTTCTTCAAGAGGGTACCCAGTCTCAGTAAATGAGAGACAATGTGGGGGCATGTGGCCTCCTCCCCAACAATGTGTAGATGGGTGACATTGCTACCGTGATAGGGGGGAGGGAGGACCATAGATGCCTTCGATGACACCTTTTTTGACTTGTGGGCATGATAGATCCTAGCGATAGAGGACTACCCCTACGTCGGGATTAAATTTTCCAGGGACTCGGACATGCCTGTACCTCCTGGAGCTGAGGGAAGAGATATGGTTACGCTTAAAGTTATTTAATTTTTAGTTTCTTTTTATATATATCATTTTTATGTGTACCCGAGTATCTGACAACTATGTATCTATTATGTACAGATGTGGGACCAATGCATCCAACAGACTTCATGAGGACCAGGCGACGTCCTCAACCAGACGCATTACCAGATATAGTCGTTGGACTAGCAACAACAACAACAGGGAGACCTCCAGCCAAAGAGGCTGAGAGAGTTTTGAGACAGGTGGAGCGGAACCTCACCGTGCTCACTCGTGCAATTCCCATGGCCGAGATCGAGGATATCCCACCATTGATGTAGCCTCACATAGTTGGGGTGCCACGGACCTAGGTCCAACTCTTCCAGCATTTGGAAAACACCGTTGTTCACTATGGCAGGGCCAACAGGCCCCATGCTTATCTTAGGATGGACCACTTACGTGACAAGGGAACTCTTTGTATATTTTTTAGGGCATAGGCCCCGTGATGTGTACTAGACATATTATTTTTTGAGGCACTTGTGCCCACCTATGTACTCTGAGACTTTTTGATATATATATATATATATATATATATATATATATATATATATATATATATATATATATATATATACATATTTACATTTTCTATGTTTTATGGTTCACATTTTTTACAATGTATGTACATGTGTGTGTGTGTGCTTCTTTTATGTGTGTGCAATATGCCAATATAATACATGATTAGCTAGAGTATCTGTGATTTGATTCAATATCCTAGGAACATTGATATACGTAATGTAATCAAAGTATCGTTCTAAGAGATGTACCCTAAGGAATGGTCAGTGTAGAGTAGGATCATAAACGCGATAAACCCCATTCAATTGGGACACAAACAACTGTGCATCTAAGTAGACTCGAAGGTGAGAGATACCATGTGACAAAGCGTCATGAAGCAACTCTATTACTGCATTGTACTCGATGACATTATTTGTGGCATCACCTAAACATATACCTCCAGAAGATAGTAATTGGCCTTGAGGCATAAATATCACCCAAGCTGCGGAAGCAAGCCTCCGAGTGTGTTGGCTAGTGTCGTCCGCAAACCCAATGAACACCTCTGATTCACTTGACATCTGCCATAGTGAAAAAGATGACATAAATAAAGACACATCCATAAAACAAAAAGACAAAAACTAACTGTTAGCGCCAATTCTTGCAAGCGGGGTGTTTCTCTCCGATTTCAGGCCCTTGGTGTAAAAATAAATGAAATGGGGCTTAAGACCCATCAAACGAAGTTATCCAAGGTTGCATCCATGAGCGCCCAAGCGCAGCATGCATAAAGTCTCTATTTTTGGGTTAAAAATCAAGCAAGCGGGCATTTTTTCTTTTTAGCGGCGAAGATCTGTCGATGGAGCAGATCAACGGTCATCAGGTAAGCCGGAGCCATGGAGTTGCATGAGGTTTAGCGCATGGGCTCATCCCTTAGAGCCAAAGTCATGAAATTATCATGGTCATCCGATCTAGTCGGGACACATGGCGCCTGATTATGTCCGGTCGTCATTTCGGCTACCGGGACTTTGAAATACAAGGGTCGACTCCCTTCCACCCACGATATGTGAAATGCGAAGGTGCCTTTGGGTGCGGGCCTATGGTCATAGCACATGGTCATATGGAAAGGCATGTCCTAAATAAGGGGGACAGGTGGCAGCTAGTCGACATTTCGGGGATTTTGGAGCTCCCAGTGGGAGAATCCTCGAAAGAATCGGGACCATTAATCTTGAAGGATACATGGCATGCGATTAAGTCCAGTCACCATTTTGGCTATCATGACTTTTAAATACAAGGGTCGAGAGAAAAGGAATGAGAACTCCCGATGGGAGAATCCCTGAAATACATTAAGGTTCATCGTGACATTCTATATTAAATCAAATCCGGTCATTGATTGCGGATTAGCCGTTTCGACATTTCAGCTACCGGGACTTTGAAAGACAGGGGGTCGCTCCTCCACTGCATCTGGAATCGCTGAAACGCGAAATGATTAGTCGTTTCAGCATTTCGGCTACCAGGACTTTGAAAGACAGGGGGTCGCTCCTCCACTACATTTGGAATCGCTGAAATGCGAAATGGAAAAAGCGCCTTTGAAGATAGGCGCAGGGTCACGACCCGTGGTCACTTGGGGTGATAGAAAGAGTTGTGCAAAGGGAAAAAGCACCGGGTTTAGCTACAGGAGGCGTCGCCATGTTCTCCAGTTGCCAATTCAACTTGGCCTCGATCCTGATCCCTACTAGAGGTAAATAAAGGTAGGAGGAGGTGTTTGAAACGTCGCCTCACTCCTTAAATGTAAGGCATGGAGGTTCTGGCAGGCAGTATGCCCAAGATCGTCTTGTGTGCAATTTTTCCTAAAGAAGCCATGCCGATTTGATGTACTCATCTGACTAGAGGATCCTACACACACTAAGTTGGATTTTAATGTCTTAGCTACCCTCCTGCTGCCAAGGTGGTGAATTGCTCTAAGTATATATAATCAGTTTTTGTATTTTTGTAGAGATGGATGGTAGAGATAAGCTCCCAATTATAAAGCTTTAACGAGGCCTCTGGTTCCCTGGTTATAGATTGATATTTGAGACTTCTTGTTTAATGGAAGCCAACATCTTCCTCCCCTTTTTTCTCAGAATCTTAAGAGCTCGGGCATGGATGATCCAGTCGAGTGTTGTAATGACTATATAATGTATGTTTGATTAAATTAGTTTTGCAGCATCTTAATTTTCTTGAAGTTTCTCAGATATGAGAGGATCTCATATTTGTGACTTTTACCCTTTTTAAATGCTGCTGGAAGACTGGATGTCCAGATCAGACTTTATTTCCTTTGTTTTTCCCTCCACTTACTCACTACTATGAAAAATTACTGGCTTAAATTAGATCAAGACCTCACCTGTCTTAGTTGTTCCAACCCAGTTTTCTGAGTTAGAACGATATTGTTCCGAGTTTACTTCCATTCATCACCCTCTATCAACAAATAGTGACACAAAATGATGGGCCTCAGGCTTACTCCTGCTGCAATCCAGGAGTGACTTCTGACGCCAACATCTCTAGCGCCATTGCCGGGGACGAAGTTGAAGATTTTCCCCGGGATTGAACGACATTGAGTCTCTGATTCTGAAGGTGCATCAGGCATCAGAGCCCTTGAATATTTCTACTGTGCACCTGGCGACTCCACTGTGGCGACACCACTATTTCAACTGTGGCTACTTTTAGCACACCTGAAAGCTGACCCAGAGGAGATTTTTTGAGAAGGTTTCAGCAGCTGCTTTCTCAACATGAGAAGTTTCCTGGGAGCACAGAACGTTAGGATCTGGCCTTTGATGGTGAACAAAGACCAGACACATTCAAAGCTGTGCATCTTTCACCTGGCGACTCCATGATCTGAGGATTGGTCGACCACTCCACTGATTCGATATGGAAAATATCTTATCTCAAAGGTTGGCTTTCTGTGACTTTTCCCTAATAGTTGGGTTTCCTAATCCACTGCCTAATAGAGATGAATGGGAAGATATCCTCCTTGAATTTCAAGCAAAAATTTTGGAGGTACCAGCTGAGAATTTACTGGACTTTCATGAGGTTATTCATCGACTTAATATCATGCATGGAGATGTCTAGATTAAGCTTTTTAGTTATTCATTAAAGGGAGCTGCTCTTGATTGGTGTCGATCTCTTCCCACTGCAAGCATCCATTCTTTGACAGGTTTTCATACAGCTTTCAATTCATTTTGTAAAGATTACTTCCCAGTTGAGTGTTTGTATGAAAACTGATGTGATGAGTTTTCTTTGCTTCATAAAGCCTCTGTTATGTTTGTGATGAATATTTTACTGTGGAGGAAAGCATTTGCTATGAAAATTTAGAGGTGTTGGATGATATTAATTATGTTAGCCCTAGCATGGAAGCATCTGACATCATTTTAGATACATCTGTTCTTTTAGATGTTCATAAAGATCAACATGCCTCTTGTGAAAATTATGAGTTTATAGAGCAGATGTTGCCTATAGTAGATGGCTCTCCTGGATATAGGATTGAAGCAGATGTTTCTAGCAACCCGACTTATGATGACGAAGACCTTCCAGTTTTTAAAGAAGAGATGGTTGTGGAAGAGGATTCTTCTCTTTTCCTTCAAGAGGTTTCCCATGATATATTTTTACCTAGGATTAAAGAGAAAAATCTTATGTATGAACAGCCAGAAGCATTAGTTACCACTATCCCTGAAATGGATATTTTTGATAGTTATATTCTCGATGGGATCACTATTCTGGAGGTTGATCATAGAAATGAAGGGCAACCCTTTTTTGATGAATATTCTAGTGATGATGAGCAACAAGCTTATCCTACATTTGATCACTATGAAGACACTAACCGACATGACAACAAGTAGATCTTTCCCATGGTCCCTATTTATGATGATTATGAATCTGATCCTTGGGAGAGCCATGGAGAAGAGGAGGAGGAGCCGAAGATGCAGTTTACAGAATGCACAGAACTAGTCAGCAAGCAGCCACTGCCTGCGATCAGTCAGCCTACGTCATATTTCCACCCACCTGTGATTACCATATATATTCAGCCACACATGAACAACTGTGTAGCAAAGGAGGTTGTTTGTCGCCCATTTTCTGGAGTTTTCCACTGGTCCTATGAGCCCGCGAAGGAGTACATGGAGTTGTATTTCCTTCACAATTTGGAGCCGCCCTATTTCATCTCGACTTCAGCCTATAAGGAGGATTTGAAGAGGGTAACTGTTCTTCTATCACGGTTACACCATCTGTTTGTGATCATTGACAGAAGAAAGGAACTTCTATTCAGGAAGTTGCTTGATTGGCTATGGTGGAAGTTTGCTTTCACCTAGCCCCATGTAAAGGAATTTATTAGTTTAGGATTGTACATAAATAAGTGTTCGCGTTCAAATGGTCACCAGGTGAGCAAAATGGAGAGTGCTCTGCATGCCCTGTTGGGTTCATCAGGGTAGAACATTTGTGGCAGCATAGGGTTAACAGAAAACAAACTAACTACAATCTAACTAACAACTGAAAGCAAATAACAATGCAAAAATTAAACAAAAACATCAAACATGAGACACAGGGGTCATCAATCGGTTTCAGGCTTGGTCTATTAATGAAACCAGAGCACACGCTGAAAAAAGAGATAAGGGTTCCTCCTCCCTCTAGCGGAAGGTTCTTCAGGGCCCTCAACACAATGCATTCCTTACAAAATGAATAGAACAGAACTGAGTGGTGAGAGAACTCTGGATTACGCAGTTGATGGATTGTTTGTCAAAGGCTGAGCTCTGAATCATCTGGGCAGCATAACATTGCTTCGAATTCCCTGGAAAAATAGTGAAACCTCATGGCTATTTATAGCATTTTTCCAGGCGGTCACGTAACCATCTTCAAGTGTGAACACGGACCTGTTTAGGGTTTACTTAGGTCATTAATTCACCGAATTTGCAGAGCCGACTCTGATTTGATGGTCAAATCATCTTGGGGGCCGGTCCGTAGGTAGTCGGGAGGTCAACTTATGCAATTAATGCACCGTATTAGCAGATGCGCGACTTTTTGTGTGGATAGTCGCGCGTCGGGCGCGCATGCGCGCATAACCCAACTGCTGTAACGCGCCCTTCAATTTTTTGGTTACTTTGTAATGTTTTTGACCCTTCTGGAATGATGTGAACTTAATTCAGTGCCATGAATGACTTCATTGCTGTTTTGATGATGTGGAGTTCTTGTCACTATGTGCAGATGAAATTTCAGTGATAATAGATGCCCCCTGATGGGTGAGGTTAGGAGCATACGTACAGCCAAAATCCATCAATGTTTCTTCTACTGAGAATGTTGTTGTAAGGGAAAGCAATAGTGGGACCCTTCGGAGCGATCCGTTGGAGGAAAAAGGAACCGGTATCTCGACCTTCTGAGAGACGTGCATGAAAAAATATACAACTGTGTACAAATGAGGTGGGCATGCCCCATGCTCGTGTGATGTAACTCTGAAAAAAGATGACAGAAGTGTTGGTGTAGACAACTGCAGCGCCCTCGGGGGTGGTAAATGATAAAGGCAGAAGACAATTCTGCAATGGAACATACTCTGAATAATAGGCAATGATCACTGTAATAAGTAGTGACGATGATGTGGGCATTGATGGCCCTACCAAGTTCAGAGGTCTTCGGCAAATGACAAAAAGAACTGCAATAGTCGCAAAGTAAGACCCACCATAACATGAG